>JBBYHM010000010.1:4259991-4299845 GCA_038381775.1 Adansonia rubrostipa | reverse complement strand
CCCAGCTGAGTTCCCTTAAGTCCAAAGAAATCTTCATGGGACTTGCCTTGACATTTCGTTATATTTTGACTTGGAAAAGTACGCTCAGTTCAAATAAATTTGTTGATGTAATGTATCTGAATGCTTGCATAATATCTTTGGAACAGTCGTCTCATTTACATATAACAAAAACCAATTCAATCGTAATTCATTTGCTCTTGCAAGAAAAATAATGATTCTGTATAATAATCTTTATTATAGGAAGGTCTAATGTATCTAATAGGGGTATAAAAATAATTATCAAATTCAAATGTCAACGGTCTATACAATGATTTTTTAATTGACTATAAAGAAAAGTAATGGATCGTGGATCCATTGGCAGGATGCCTTATGCTCTCTTTTCCCTGAAGAAATATGTAACTGAAGGACCAGGACCTCGAAAAGAAAAGATGAAAACTCGACTTCCAAATTCTGAAGCGAACTTCAGTGACGTGGATTGACGGATAGATACCTTCCTTTCCAAGATGTTGGCCTTCGAATGAATGTGGGAATGAACATGAATATTTTGATGCATCTTGGAATTCTCCTCTGAAATGAATATGTTGGCAAGAGCTACAAGATTGACATTCTCCATCAAAATCCATCTTTGGGGGCTGCAAAGTGCACTCATTCTATTTAAAACAACTGCTTGGCTTCTCAAATGCTTCAAGCAACGAAGGTGTTGACGTTATCAGGCAGCATGGAAATGCACGACATAGGATCTTAAGTTAGATAAATGCTGGCCTATGTAGACAACTTCGACGATCATCTTAATCTTGATAATCTTTTCCATTTTCGATTCTTCTGCAGATTTTTGCGATGCTTATGGAACTAGATGGAAGAGCTGGAAGGGAAGCTGGTATACCAAACAAAAGTTTTTCCCTCCTTAGAAACGCATTTCAATGGCATGTTATTTACCACAATGCCAATATCATTTGAACTTTGATCAAGCATCTGATGGGTCCCAGCGACTGACTCATCTAATGCAATGGAGTCATCCATTGGTATCTTCCAAAGATCCATTAATATCTCCCTGAATGACCGAAAAGACATGAAAGGCTTGTAGATTTCTTCACTTTCACAGATCATAGACCTTGATGACATGCTTGCAAAGATTTCCTTTCATTGACCATGCACAGTCGCAGAAAGCAAAGTCTGATCCAGGGTTCCAAACTAAATGTGTTCTGCTGCTGTCTTCCCGACTTGCTACCTTTGCAAATAGGTGGCCCTTATCATCTAAGGTAACAGCAGAATCAGGAACTTGCAGCGCCTCGGGCCAAGATGTAGATGCAGTATATTCCTCCTTGACATTTTGAAAAGAATCACTTTCACCTGCATACAGGACAAGCCAATTTGCTAAATGCAATTCAGTTGTCCGCTTGCGTACTAACCAGTCAACTCTTTGAAGTTCTCCAAGATGTGAATCATCAAACAACTTTGCCTTCAACTTCACATGGTTTCTATGGCAGCGGATGCCTCTTGGCTTGCAAGTGCAAGAGTTTTCATTGTTGAAAGCCACATTTCTGTCAAACAGAAATAAACATCAGTATTAGACATGGGAAACTTCATGGCATCTGTGCATGTGTAATAGCGAGAGATCTAACAAATCTTAGGCACCCAAGATGATTTGAAACACTATATGATGGCAGATTGATCAACAAATTCCAGAATTAATTCTTCCAAGGCCACTGAAGTGTTTACGCTAACTCAAATGCTGTAAACTATTTCGTCTAAGCGCTTAAAAATTTCCAAGCTGAACTTCAATGTTGGAACATTTCTTAACAACATTCGTGAACCAAGATCTACGAACACGCCCAAAGGAACATCGGATAGGACAACAAAAAGCATCCCTTATAAAAAAGGAGTAAGAAACTGATACACTCAATTCAAACCAAACTAATACCGGTTTCGGGTACCCTGTTTTTAGGGCTATGCCATTGCATGTTCGAATATGTCTCAGTCGAATATCGACCACAAGTTACTATAACATGGGCTTTCGGTGGATTTTTTTTCATTTTTCATTTTTTAAATTTTGGATTAGTAAATTTTATTGTTTTTATGTGCTAAAAATTTGGAAAAAAAAAAGTGCAGACCTTTTGTTAACAAAATTGTAATTATGATAAAAATTAGGCTTTAAGCATCTCTACTGGCAATAATCCATCATTTCTTTTGTTGCTATTAATTGGTTGTTGCCGTCAAAAGAGTAGAAAGCTTTTAGGTTAAAAACTTAAAACGCCGTGATAAACGGTCAATTCTTCCTTAAAACAAAAGTTGTCCATCTTCAGAACAGGAAGGACTGCTCCATCCAGGGTAAAAATCGAGTAAACAAGCAACAGGTTTGGCTTTCTAACATATTTCGTTGCTTCAGTTTTTCATTTCCCAGATATCAGTTACCTGCGCAATGCTGGGTTCCTCGTTGAAGTTGTGATGAATCAATAGGCTGCCTTGCCTCGCCTGCCACTCGCAATAGGCCGCCTTTGAATGCCGACTGGTTAAAACATCATGCAGAGAATTTCATACCTTTCTTCGTCATCAGCTGAAGATCCCTTAACAATTGCAAGCTTCCCCTTTTTTTGATTCTAGCAATTTCCAAGCTCGCATTAGAATCGTACGGTCTATCCCATAAAGCATTGTGGTATAAGCAGGAGAGGGTTTTTGCAATTAGTAGCATGTAATATTTAGGATTATGATACATGACTGGATGTAATAATTAGTCAAAATAATTACTTTCTTTAGCTATTTACCGATAATTTTTTTGGGGCTTACTAATTACTGCTTAAAGTTAAAATATTTGATAAATTAGTATTTTTAATGCATTAAAATTTTTTAAAATTAATTATTATTTTCAATTTAAAAGTACTATTATAAATAGGTAAAAAAATTAGCTTTAAAATATGGCCAAAACATTGATCAGCAAAGCATGAACAGGGTAGGTTAGTGGGGCCCATTAGACTGGACATGGTTCTCAACGTCAAATAAGTACAATACATTTTGAGGCGTTGTGCTGACCGCTGGGTTAAATTTCGTGTTTGTTTGCTGATTACTGAGTTACGGAATCTCGGAGTCAAAGTTCCCATATCACATCTCGGCACTTCCAATCTCCTCCTATAGAAATCTCTCCTTCCTTTCTAAAGCTTTAAAATTTCCTTTTTTTTTTTATTCTCATCGTTCTAAATACCCAGTTTTCAACTCCCAAATCCTAATCTTTGACGACAATGGAAGTGTAAGTTTGAGTTCATTCAGCCAAGATTTTATTAGTTTGGTTTAATTTGTTGTAGATTACCAAGAATTATGAGAAGGGTATCTTACTTTCGATCATTCCTATGATTTAATCCTAGTTGATTCTGGTTAATGAATGTTGATTTTCAGTGTTGCTTCTGCTCCGGGGAAGGTGTTGATGACGGGGGGATACTTAATTTTGGAGAGGCCAAATGCTGGGATTGTTCTCAGTACAAATGCACGTTTTTACGCTATTGTGAAGCCAATTTATGAAGATGTCAAGCCTGAAAGCTGGGCATGGGTAACTTATTCCTTTATTATTCATGCTTCTATTTATTTTGCTATAGTTGCAATCATTTCCTTGCTTTTTAAAAGCTCTGAGAGCTGCTATGAATGGTTATCACTTTTCCATTTGATCGTAAATAAGGAAATCTGACACTGAATATAAAGTTAACTTATTTAATTAAATGAAGGTGATCAAAATTCAAAGTCGCTTGTGGAGATTTTTAAATGTCACTGCTCGCCTGTATGATAATAGTCCCTTTCTGGGTGATTGTTGGAGTGTCGTGCTTTATGACTGTTGATTCTTTGCTCTAACAACAAGAGACTTGATAGTAGTTTTCTTGCTTGCTGTAAGCAGCAATTTCACCAATAGATGCTATTGTAACTTTCAGTGGATGAGCGTGCTTTACTGGTGAAGTAACGCTTGGTCTAAACTCTTGTCCTCTTTTTCGTCTTTCAGGCATGGAATGATGTCAAGCTAACGTCTCCTCAGCTTTCCAGAGAAAGCATGTACAAACTGTCTCGGAAACATTTAACATTTCAGTGTGTATCTTCAAGGCAAGTTTTCGTCCTATGATCGAATTTTGTGTTGCATATCTAGCATCATAGATTGCATCCTTTCTATTATGGATGCATATCTAGCGTTAAATAAGTTTAATAAATAGTTATGCCGTATTTCTCTTTTTTATTCCAACAATTATACAAAATATAAGCCAATTATTAAAGAAGCCAAAGGATTGTTAAGTTGTTTAACTATTTTTTTCTGGCATATAATTCCAGTGAATCAAGGAACCCTTTTGTTGAAAATGCGATTCAATATACTATAGCAACTGCACGTGCAACATTTGACAAGAATAAGAAGGATGCATTAGATAAATTGCTCTTACAAGGTAATGTTTAACACTGCATTTATTTATTCTCTCTCTCTCTCTCTCTCTCTCTCTCTAAGGAAACCCTAACTTCGGGGATCTAACAATGAAACTGAATTAGTCATGCAGGTCTTGATATAACGATTTTAGGTTGCAATGACTTTTACTCATACAGGAATCAGGTATTGTAGTTTTTCTATTTAAGATTTTCTTTGTAGAAATAAAATATATCTCTTTGAGATGAGCGTTTACTATTTATTTATTATGGCACATAAATTTTAGTCACTGTTGCCCATTCTTGTATGCTAGTTCTGGAATGTAAGCTGCTAATGTGTTCTTCCGCAGATCGAAGCACGTGGACTTCCGTTGGCACCAGAAGCATTGGCTGCTTTACCACCTTTTGCATCAATTACTTTCAACACTGAGGAATCAAATGGAGGAAATTGTAAACCTGAAGTTGCAAAAACAGGATTGGGTTCATCTGCAGCAATGACAACTGCTGTAGTTGCTGCTTTACTTCATTACCTTGGTGTTGTTAACCTTTCCATCTCCTCTGAAGATCCAAACCAACGAAATAAGGATTCTAAGGATCTTGATATCGTGCATATGATTGCTCAAACTGCCCACTGTATTGCCCAAGGAAAAGTTGGCAGCGGCTTCGATGTTAGTTCTGCAGTCTATGGGAGTCAGCGCTATGTTCGTTTTTCACCAGAAGTGCTTTCTGCTGCTCAGGTTCCTCTCTCTGTCTTTCATTCTCTAAGGTTGGGAGCTAATGAATAATGTGAAGTGGGGAAGATCTGAGTACATAAACTTAGCTTAATAACCTTGAAAGCTATCCCAATGCCCTTCTGGGCTATTAGACAGTGATGTTACACAAAATTTTTTAATCCTAAAAATTTGTGCAACCAGTTTTTGTGGACAGCCCTTGGTTGATATAGAGTGAGATAGTACTAGATTTATGAGATAAGCATTTAATGCTATTTCAATGCTGCTTGTGGTTCACCAACTTGGCTGTTTCAGTAACGTTTATTTGGATTCTGGTAAGATCTCTTGAAATGTTGCAGACTGCGGTGAAAGGAATGCCGTTAGAGGACGTAATTGGCAACATTCTAAATGGAGAATGGGACCATGAAAGGACTGAATTCTCTTTGCCACCATTAATGACACTTGTAAGCGTTATGAGCTTCACTATTTACCACTGAAATTATAATTGCATTTGTGAGCATATATGGTACTTCCTCTATGTGGTTCGGCTTAATTGATTAAATCTTCTCAGCAAATTACCTCCTCATTACTTAGTCACTTTCCAAACATAGGATTTTAAACTTTGTGACTTTATGTTCTCTCGAACTTAGCTTTTACCCACTTTTAGGTGCCAACATTTATTTATGAAGAATAATTCTGGATAATATCCCTAAATGGTTCTTATTCTTCATGTACACATGCATGGTTATTGAAGTGAACATTTAGTGGTCCAATCATGTAATCTGGAAGTCTATATGGGCAAAAGTATGATTGGAAACTTAATCTAGAAAATAACGTTATTCAATTCTAACCATTCTATTCTTCTTTCTTTTTTTTTCCTTCCCTTTTGTGAAGAAAATAAAAGGTGGCTTGTATATCTTGTTAAAATCTTTTATTATTACTAAAATCAAGTATTTTATAGTCACAAATATTGTTGCCTGTCACAGTTACTAGGAGAACCTGGAACTGGAGGGTCATCAACACCATCAATGATAGGTGCTGTTAAAAAATGGCAGAAGGCTGATCCTGAAAAATCCCAAGCAACATGGAGAAAGCTGGCTGAGGCTAATTCAGAACTTGAGACACAACTCAACATGTTAAGAAAAATAGCCAATGAACACTGGGATGCCTACAAATCTGTGATTGATAGCTGTAGCAGGCTTAAAGCAGCAAAGGTATGGTTTTAGACCGCTCCCAACATTCAAGAACTCAAGAATAAAATAGAATTTCCTAGTGACATTTTTACTGAAAAAAAAATGAAAATTTTGTCTTTCTAGGTTGTGAGAATTTTTGCAGACTGTTGAACTCATAGAAGCAAGAAAAATTATTCAATTGTCATACCCAGTATTTTAATGGTCTCCTGCTCAGGAAGATCCTCTAGGTGCTGAAGATAGTACTGCTGTAGCTAGAAACTGTTGAATCTTATTACTTCTATTATTCAGAATAGTCTCTTGCTCCGGAAGATTCTCTAGTGATTAGGTTTGTTGGGAGGTTACATACAGGTACACATTTTTGAGGAGTTTTCCTGATATATGATTGCTAATTATAAACCTTGGAATTGATAACCAAATAAGTAGTTCCAAGTGTCTGAACTCAAGGATTGATCAAGTGGAGATTCTACAGTGGGATTTCAAACGCTCTGTGTGAATACTTATCAAAACTCAAAGATAAGATACAATCCGTTCCATAATTGGAAATTTAGTTCTTATCTCATGTCACGTATACGATATCATCAGTTCCCTGTCAGCTTCTTTTCAGCTTATTGATATTTTCCTTCCAAGTGTGTGACGCTGTAGTCATTGTTGGTAAGACAACACAATCGTCTTCAAGGATCCACTGTATAAGCTGTAAAAGAATTGCTTACTTGTTTCTATTGCATGTTAGCCCAAATTTTGGTTTCAATTTCTTGGTTTGTATATTTGGTGGAATGGTTCCACTTGTCTATAATCACAGAAGGCTCGATTTGTCATAAATGTTGAGAAAGTTGGTGAGATTATTTGGTTAATTTGACTTATCAGAATACTAGCTTTCTTGATTTATTTGCTTTTACTACCTTCTCAATTGTGCTTTCTTTCCTTCCAACTGCTGATTTTTAATATGGTCTCCAAAACCAATTGATTGGATAGTGGACGGAGGAAGTTACCGAGCCAATCAAAGAGGCAGTTGTTAAAGCATTGGTAAAGGCAAGGGAGGCTATGCTTGGGATCAGAAATCATATGCGACTGATGGGAGAGGCAGCCAGTGTTCCGGTAGGCTATTGTCTCTTTGATTGGATGCTTATAAAATGTCCAATTATTTTGCATTCTTATTTCTGCTAAAGATGTAGACTAAATAGCAAGAGATCGAATAAGTATTATCTTCATTTGATCTGATTCTATTAAGAGGTTAACACTGCTGACTTGCTAGGCGTAATTGATAGATTTACCTTGCTAGATCCTAAATGGGCCATCTTTGATTTTATTTTGGGATATTCCAAAAAACTTGTCTGCAGTCAAAGGCTAATGATTATCATACTTTTCAAAAACACGACACCTGTTAACATTTATCAGCTAAAGAGTAGCGATATACTCTTTGATGGGTTCCAAAATGTTGTATCTTCAAATTTCATATAAATCATTTTGACTTTTGAGTTGCAGATAGAACCTGAATCACAGACAAAACTTTTGGATGCTACTATGAATATGGAAGGAGTTTTGTTGGCTGGGGTTCCTGGAGCTGGCGGATTTGATGCAATCTTTGCTGTTACCTTAGGGGATTCTAGCAGTAATGTGACAAATGCATGGAGTTCACACAATGTTCTGGCATTGTTAGTTAGGGAAGATCCTCGAGGTGTCTCTCTAGAAGGCGGTGATCCGCGAAGCCGGGAAATTACTTCAGCAGTTTCTTCAGTCAACATCAACTGAGCTTGATTTCTTGTTTTGTGTTTGATGAGTTAGGAATGTCATTTAAGATTTGGTGGAAAGCATGATTTACCGGAGAAATTGTACTTTGTGTTTGGAGCTTGATTTAACATTATACATTGTTGCATCCATAATTTTAGATGTCCTTACAATTACATACTGAAAATAAGGATTGTACTATTTTTCAACAGAAAGCTCCGGTTAAAGATCTCAATAATGTTTCCCCTGAATAAATGACTAGAAATTCGAGTATGGGAAACTTTAGAATTTGAATTTAGTGTTCAAGCATTAAAATTAGAAGGAAAATTTATCTCCAAAAACTGGAAAGAAAAAAAAAAAAAAAAAAGCCCTAGTCGATCCAGAAGGAGCTTTAGCTTTTACTTCATATGTGAGGGGTCTAACCTTTGGGAGATTCGTCAAACCCAACAAGTTCATGAATAACGAGAGTTTGACTCCAAACGGCAAAATAAATAAAGAACAGAACAAGGAGTGGTTTAGGTATGGCTTTAGTTTAAAGGTCAGAGCCATCCAATAATTTTGAACATAAAAAACTAAACACAAAATAAATATATATAAATATATTATAATTTATATAATATAAATACATTTGATAATATTATGATATAAAAAAAATTATTATATCTAATCTTAATTGAGTGTTCTCATACGATACGTGAAAAAAAATTAAAAAAAAGTTGTAAAATATAAAAATATGAATAAATATCCTTGATGAAATGGAGTGGGCAAAACTGGTGACCAAAGCCAGAGTCAAGAATACTTTGATGTTGTGAGATTTGTGTTTAAGTTATATGAGAATTTATATCGATGATGAGCTGGTAGTCCATGATTAAAATTCTTTTTTATAACCATCTCATTTCATATTCTGCTTTATGATGCCAACAATACTTTTATTTAAGAAGAAAGGAGAAAATAAATAAATAAATAAGAAAGGTGAAAAATAAATAAAAATTATTAGAAAATAAAAGAATTTCAAATGAAACTCAATTGTTACAGAACATATTGTTTGGCAAGTTGATAGTGAAATGGAGGTTGTTGATTGGTTTAAAAATTAAAATACTTCAGAAAATAAAAATTTTAATTTGCCTTAGTTTGAGAAAGGATTTTTTTTATTAAAAAAAAAAAAAACATTTCCAATTACTACTGTGTAAGGAAAAGGACAATGGACCCACATCTCTCTCTCTCTCTCTCTCTCTATATGTAGTTTTCACCATCCCATTATCATCACACTTTCTTCTCTTAGCAGATTTGATTGTTTCTCCATCTGGGATTTCTTTGTTCTTTTTGAGTTCTTCAAAGCACAGAAACGAAATAATTCGAAGAAGCTCAGAAAGCAAAGAGCTTTTCCTAGTATTCTTCAGCTTCTTCTTAAGTTTCTTATAGATTTTTGAAGCCAGCTTTCAACCTTTCTGAGATTTACTTTCATTTTTGTCTTTTTCTTTCAGGTATCTTTTCTCTCGAGTTTCCTATTTTCTTTTCACCTTTGCTTTTATCTTTTTATTTCACTTCAGAGAGTGGCAAGATTAGCTCAAAAAAAAAAGGGAATTTTCTTTATCATATTCTTTTTGTTTTGATCCCTCTTTCCTGTGCTTCATAATCTTTGTTTCAATAAGTCTTGGTTTATCAGCTCCTAGGGTTTGTTTCATTTCTTGGGTTTTTTTTTTTTTCTTTTATGCTATATATCTTTGACTTTGATCCTGAGTTTTTTCGAAGTTGGAATGGGTCTGAGTGCCTTTTTTTTTTCCTGTGTCTCTAAGCTTCACTAGCTAACATATGAATATGACTGCTGAAGTTTTTGACTGTAGATTGATTCATTTTTGTTTCTATTTTTCTTTTTTTTTTTTTCGCTGTTTTAGCTGAAAAGTCTTGCTTGGCCCCCAATATTGAATTAGTTCATATTCAGATTGAAATGTCCATTCTTTTGACTATAAATGAATTCAATCTTAACTTTTTTTTTAAAAAAGTTAAAAACGTTTATGGTTAAACATGGCTGTCTTTTAATATTTGACTATCATATATAATAATCTGGGTCTAGAATATTATAGGTAGATGTCTTCTCTTGGGATTTAAAAGATGGATTTTCTGTTATTTCCGACTTTATTTAATTTTGTCTCACTGCCAATTGTTTAAGCTATTTCTTACCAAAAGAGTAAGTGTTTTAGCGATATTTGGACCTATTATATTTTCCATGCTCGGCCTTTGATTTGAACATTGAATTTACTTTTATTTCATTTAATTTGGGTCAAATGATTGATCATTCCGCTATGACCTTTCAAACTTGAAGGCTTTATCAGGGGATGACAATTTGTAGTTGAATTCTGGCTGCTTTGTGGCTATTTCTGGTTTCATTGCCAAGAACGCATCACAAAGGGCTCAAGGAATTTGCTCTGGTCATTGCTTGCCAGATAATTGGAGGTGATTGTAACTTTGAAAGTTATCTCTTATGTTATTCTGACAAAAGCTGTGAGGAGATCGAAGCTTGTGACTGGACTTTAAACAGTTTGATCGACAATGGTGATATTTGAGTTGTAGTTTGAGACTCTGGCCTGGTATATAGCTCTATGATATTATATTGGAAGAAATGGAGCAAAAGGAAAATGAGAGTTGGAAAGAATTGGTCAGGAAAATGCTTCCAGCAGGTGCCTCTCTCCCTGAAGATTCATTAGAGCTTGATTACTCTATAGCTGTGGAGTATAAGGGTCCTCCTGTTGCTTATGAACTGCCTAGAGTTGAGCCTCTTGATGTAAATTCACATGCCATACCCACTGCAGAATCACTATCAGAGTCCCAAAGGTCAGCTACTAATATTGGTGCCCCCGTGGTTGAACCTGTCCCCTTGCCAGTATCTTATATTGCTGGTGTCACAAATCTGCCTACACAGAGTCCAAGGGTTTCAGCAAGCTCTGAGTCTGTAGTGTCAGTGTTACAAAACCCTGATTTTTCTTCAGCTTCTCCTTCAGCTTCACCTGGTTCAGTTCGCAATCCTCCTAGACAAGTTTTTAATGAAGTAAAGAGAGTGCCAGTTGTAACATTTAATACCGTTGAAAGGTCAGAGAGGAAAGAGGTGGATATGGATAAGCCTGTTTTTCCTGAATTTGTTGGGGTTGCTAAAGAAAAGAAGAAGAAAAGAAGAAATTGTTATCGTTGTGGTAAGAGAAAATGGGAAACGAAGGAATCTTGCCTGGTTTGTGACGCTAAGTATTGCAGTAATTGTGTGCTTAGGGCAATGGGCTCAATGCCTGAAGGACGGAAATGTGTGACATGCATTGGCCAGCCAATTGATGAATCAAAGCGGTCAAGACTAGGTAAACATTCTAGGCTCTTGTCTAGGTTACTTAGTCCTTTGGAGGTAAAGCAGATTATGAAAGCAGAGAAAGAGTGTTCTGCTAATCTGCTCCGTCCAGAGCAACTAATTGTGAATGGATATCCATTGAAGCCAGAAGAAATGGCAGAATTACTTGGATGCCCTTTACCTCCGAGGAAGTTGAAGCCTGGTAGATATTGGTATGACAAGGAATCTGGTTTCTGGGGAAAGGTAAGTTCATACTTGCGATATGCTATTTTATGTTTCGCTTGGCTCTTCTAATTGAACAAGCAAGAAGGGTAAACATCTAGAGTGTGGCGATTTCATTTGATCATGACTTCATATTGAATTGGCAGGAGGGAGAAAAACCAGATCGCATTATTAGTTCAAACTTAAATTTCACGGGGAAGCTTAATCCTGATGCAAGCAATGGCAATACTGAAGTCTATATCAATGGCCGGGAAATTACAAAACTTGAATTGAGGGTGCTAAAGGTAGCATATGTAATAGTTAATGCGGATCTGTTATTTATTGTTCTTGATCAAGGTTTTTCTTTTCTGTTTGATTCCTTGCATTTAGGATTCTTAGCATGAGGCTCGTTTTGATTTCTCACCATTTTATACTTTCCATAGAGACATGTATTAGGATTAGTAGTTTCTGCTTGCGTGAAATCTGGATACTCAGTAGACCAATTACTTTTCAGTAGTCTTACTTTGGTTTTTACTGTATACTTTGTTAGATTGTCTTTGAGTCTTTGCTTCAAGAGCAGCAGGAGTTCACTCTTAGGTTCCTTGTGTTTCAAGCATGCTTTCAGGAAAGTACTTAGTCTGTTTATACCTTGCTGTTTACTGCCTACTGTTGGCAGCCATAATATGAAACAAATTGTGGTTTGGGATACATTGTAAATAATTGGTGCTTCTTGTTTCTTAGAGTTGAATCTATGGTCTAGGCTTGTGTATTTTTGGCAAGCTTGCAATACCTCTTGTAAAAGATCAATCAATCTGTTGCATTCATTTTGCATTAAATGAAATATTATATCAAATGCATATCTTTGTAATCTTTTAATCAACCATTGATGTATCCATTTGATGCTTACAGTTGGCAAACGTGCAGTGTCCACGTGACACTCATTTTTGGGTCTATGATGATGGTCGTTATGAGGAAGAAGGTCAAAATAACATTAGAGGAAACATCTGGGAGAAGGTCTGTAAAATTCCAACAGCCTCAATTGTTTCAGTGGGTATTCTATGTGATGTGATTTGGATTTAATTTTTGCTAGACAGGCAACAACTCGTTTTGTCTGTACCTTGTTCTCTTTGCCTGTTCCCCATGTTCACCCTCAAGGAGCAAGAGAGGAGGTTAGCAATTATACTACTGTTCCAAATTATCTAGAGCAGAAAAGAATCCAGAAACTTCTTCTACTTGGGCTTCAAGGCTCTGGAACAAGCACCATCTTCAAGCAGGTTTGACCTTTTCTTTGTTGCTAATAGACTATTTTATTCCAACAATTATGTTGTATGTTGCCATGCCAAATGCGCTAGATGCATTGAAAATGAATGCTAAATCTCTTCAGAAATTTATTGCGTTGATGGAAGTTGGCAAGAATATGTTGCATGAACATGAAGAATGCGTGCCTTTCCAATCCATTATTAGATGAGAAATATATAAGGATATGCGGTCTATGAAAACTCTAAATTTGTGGCTTTACGTATACTTCAACAATGCTTTCAATGGCATTGGCTGCATTTCCTTTTCCTTCATGCTTTCTTGGTTTAGGAACAATTGGTCTTATGGTTTATGGATGATCAAGATGTGGGCAAATTCCCCATTAGTGATAAAATTCGGTTATTAGCATCTTCTAGAGTTGCAAATTGCAATATCTACCAAATTCAGCATAGAGAACTAGTTGTTACAGTCTTTCATTGCAGTTAATGCTACCTTTCTAATGATCTCTATGCATATTGAACAGGCAAAATTTTTGTATGGGAATGGGTTTTCTGCAGAAGAACTGCAGGATCTCAAGTTGATGATCCAGAGCAATATGTACAGATACCTTAGCATGTTACTGGATGGGCGGGAGCGGTTTGAGGAGGAAGCAATGTCTCGAATACGAGAACTCGGTTCCGATGACCAGAACTGTGAAGCAGGTAATGCTTGCCAACATGAAAACTTCTTCTGATTTTAAATGTTGTTTTGAGCATTTAAAGTAGAACTTGTTACTTCTTAATAGACATATTTTGAGCTTTGTTATGTTTTTTGATTAGCTGAGAGGGGAGGGAGAAAAGAGTTTCTAACATGTGTCTTCTGCTAGTGTTTTGTAGAGGTTTTGTTCAGGATGATGCTTATAGGTCTCTCACAGCTGGTCCAAAGAAAAAAGAATTGTTTAACATCATTGCAATACTCTCTGCATCTAAACAATACTTTAATCTTGTTTCAGGTGGGGAGGTTGACTTGGGTGAAACCAACCAGTGTGTCTATTCTATCAACCCAAGGCTAAAGCATTTTTCCGATTGGCTTCTGGACATTATAGCGACTGGAGATTTGGATGCTTTTTTCCCTGCGGCAACACGTGAGTATGCTCCATTAGTTGAGGAGTTGTGGAAAGATCCTGCCATACAGCAAACATATAAAAGAAAAGATGAGCTTCACTTTCTTCCAGATGTTGCAGAGTACTTCTTAAGCAGGGTTCGTCATCTTATTTTCTGTTGACTTTGTTGCCTCGCATTTTACATTTTATTTTTGATATGACGACTTAATCATTGCCAAACTTTTACTTGGCCATTTGAGATTCCAAAAGAGTAATGGTCACCTTAAATTCACAGCAATATCTTGACCTATTTGATATGCTTTTGGTTCCTTCAGGCTGTTGAGGTGTCAAGCAATGAATATGAACCTTCTGATCGCGATATTCTTTATGCTGAAGGAGTCACCCAAGGGAATGGTTTGGCTTTCATAGAGTTTTCGCTCGATGATCGTAGTCCGATGTCTGAAACCTACACAGAAAATTTGGAAGCTCCGTCCCAGCCCTTGACCAGGTAATCATTCATATCATTACGTTATTATCATATAGTAAAGATTTATAGATATGTTTCTAAATCATGTACTGCTCTGTCAATGGGATGCATTTTACCAATTGTCATGTTGGGGTCTTCCTTGCATGTGTTTTTCACACTTACCTGTTTCAACTCCAAGGCATTTGCGATTTGATCTTGAATCTGTTACCTAATTAATCATGTTTTTACGTTGAGCAGGTATCAACTTATAAGAGTAAATGCAAAGGGGATGAATGAGGGATGCAAGTGGGTGGAAATGTTTGAAGACGTGCGTGTCGTAGTCTTCTGTGTGGCCCTTAGTGATTTCGATCAGATGTCGATAGCACCAGAGAGTAGTGGCAGTGGAACGCTACTTCAAAATAAGATGATGCAGACAAAGGAGTTATTTGAAACAATGGTAAGGCACCCTTGCTTCAAGGATACCCCGTTTGTTTTGATACTAAACAAGTATGATCTCTTCGAGGACAAAGTGAATCGGGTGCCTTTAAGCACCTGCGAGTGGTTCAATGATTTCAGTCCAGTGAGGCCTCTCCATAACCATCAGTCCCTGGCTCAGCAGGCTTACTTTTACATCGCGATGAAGTTCAAGGATCTTTATGCTTCCCTTACCGGACAGAAACTTTTTGTGTGGCAAGCTAGGGCAAGGGACCATCGGGTCACAATCGATGAAGCGTTTAAGTATATAAGGGAAGTTCTCAAATGGGAAGATGAGAAAAATGAAAACTACTATGGGGGAGAAGATTCATTTTACAGCACAGACGTTAGCTCCTCACCATTTGTGAGGCAAGAATAACATGCATTCGGAATTTACTTGTATTCTTAGAATATAAAGGAAGTTGTAGAAGTCTTTGTGCTTGCCTTGTTGCTGAAATCGAATAAGGATATCATAGTTGTTTTTAATTTTTTGTTCTCCTTTTGCAAAATTATCAATTTAATGATATCAGTCAAGTTGTTTCACATTTGGTTCTTTGTCATGCGTGATTCATCACTGCTGCTTCCGGGCTGCATCATTGCGTCGGGTGAGATTTTGTGCGTTTGCAGCTGTTTTACCAAATGCTACAGATGACGTTATCTTTCATCAAGGAATGTGTTGTACTTAATGCCGTTCAAAGGCACCTGTTGTTATTGTGTATTTTGGTTGGACGGACACACTGCAAATGTTACCAATACATGAAATAAGCATTCGGGTTTAAAGCACCTGTTGGTTGGACGGACAAAGCAAATGTCAGTATGTCACCGATAGGAGTGAATCACCCAGTTCAAAAAATATATAAGTTTTTATTTAAGAAATATTTTTCTTCTTCCCAGTCGTGGATTTTATGCTTTCTTTATTTATAATATGGTAAAATTATATATGTATATCTTTGCCGTTACTTTATCTTGAATTTCAACCGTGAAATCTCAAAAATGTCCAACAAAGATTTAGTCCGAACTGTCTGAACTTTTTGCAATATGGGCCCCTTTCCCAAGAAAAATAAAACTCCAAATTGAGTACTTCGGGCTGAAAATCCTTTCGTTTGTTTGTTTGTTTTTTTTTTTTTTTTGGGGGTAAATATTTTATGTATCAAACCAACGGTTTTCGATCCCTACTGTAAGAATTTAGCCGAATGAAAATCATATGAAACTTTTTAAATCTACTAGGAGTAGTTTAGTACTAAATTATGCCAGATCCACGTGATGGCTTTGGCCTTCATTTGCTAACCATGTTGGAGATTGAAAATGATCCAAAACAATACGAGAAGGATGGAAGAGCTTAAAGTAAAGGAGAATAAAGTTTCCAGGAAACTTGCTATACAAACTAAGCTTAAAAGGGCCAAAGCCATATTCCCCTTGAAAACTTGTAGGAAGCACAACCAAATATGCAAAAAGAACCAACCCCACACACCCCCCCCCCCAAAAAAAAAAAAAGAAAAAAAAAAGGCCCAAGCGAGCGAGCAATCAATCGCTATATTCCCAAGCTTCTCTTTCACTCGGTGCCATTAGCAAAAGAACTGGCTTTCTCTTAGAATAAGAATTACTTGTTCATTTAACTATTTTGATAAAAGGGCCTAAAAAAAAGTGTATCCTAATAATTCTTTACTTATGTAACTTAACTTAGTTTGTTCTTTGTATTACAACGCTTTTTTAAGAATTTACAGTCAAGTATCTCATCTCATGCCAGTGAGGAGCTTTTGCTCCAAAAAGGCAAAGCCAATAATGATTAGCAAAGCTAGCCCATCGTGAAACACATTATGGGATTATCCAAAAATGGACGATAATAAATAAGATTATTTGGCTTACACAATCGATCTTTACTATTTTAATGTTAATTTTTTTTAAATCATTAATTCTGTCTAAATTATACAATTTAATGTTTGGTTGGTATCTATTCTATCATAGGCTTTTCAGCTTTAATGTTGAGGAAGACGAAAGATTGATTACGCACATAAAATCTTTTAAAGTGCTACGAAAGCACAAGCTGTCAAAACAATTTTTTTTTATAGGAAAATTTGGTACTAGAATTTGAGTATTTAAATCCTGCTTAAACTTCCATCCAACCAAACCACAGTGTGCTCTATGTGAGCAAATAACAAGAGCGAAGTGAGAAGGAAAATAGTGTAGAGAGAAGACATGGTTCATTACATAAATCTAACCATCCCTTCTGAAGTCAAAAACCTTTGGGACCAATGGAACATCCGAGGGGCTATTTTGTTCAGTCTCTGGTTGCAGACGGTGTTGATTCTGGTGGCCCCATTTAGAAAATCTGCGAGGAAAACAATAGCAATCATGCTCATCTGGCTTGCATACTTGTTGGCTGACGCAGCTGCCAATTTTGCTGTTGGTCTCATCTCCAACAGCCAACGCAGCCAAGCTAACAAGCCTGACTCCAAGCCCGTTGAAAAGAGTGACCTGTTAGCGTTCTGGGCGCCCTTTCTCTTAGTACACCTTGGTGGCCCTGATACCATAACTGCTTTTGCTCTTGAAGATAATCAACTGTGGCTAAGGCACTTGCTTGGCCTTGTTTTTCAGGCTGGAGCTGTTATTTATGTCTTCATCCAGTCCCTTCCCAACAAAAATCTATGGATCCCCACGTTACTCATGTTTGCTGGTGGAATCATCAAGTACGTCGAGCGGACACGAGCTTTGTATCTTGCGAGCTTGGACAAATTTCGTGATTCCATGCTCAAAGAAGCGGATCCTGGGCCCAACTATGCAAAGCTTATGGAAGAATACGCCTTCAAGAGAGAGGCCAAACTTCCAACGCGAATAAATATGACACCAGAGCCTGATAAAGAAGCCAAGGCTTCTGATATTCCACCGAAGGTCGGAGCCTTGAATCATCTGGAAGTGGTGCATTATGCTTATAAATACGTCCAAATATTCAAGGGACTTGTAGTCGATCTCATCTTCAGCTTCCGTGAGCGTGATGAGAGCCGTGACTTCTTCAAAAGGAGGTCAGCTGAAGATGCTCTGAGGATAATTGAGGCTGAACTCAACTTCATATATGGCACTCTCTATACCAAGGTGGAAGTAGTGCATTCTATTAAAGGATATATTTTTCGATTCCTAGCTTTTGGATCTGTTTTAGCTACTCTTGGCATCTTCTACTTCCGAGTAAAGAAAGATGAATTCCACGGAGTTGATATTGCAATCACCTACACCTTGCTCCTCGGTGCCATTGCCCTGGATGTAATAGCCTTTCTCATGCTCATTTTCTCAGATCGGACTTTTGCTTCTATAAAGAACCCTGATCGCCCACGTGGTTGGCCCATGGAAGTCTTCTGCAGTTTCCTCGCCCTCAAGAAGCCGCGGTGGCACCGTTGTAAATGTCAGATAGCTAAGCATCATGTGTTGGTCACTCCCATTGCAATGCGAACGTGGTCTGGATCCATCTCAGCACACAACTTAATAAGGTATTGCCTAAAAAGCAATTGGACAAGAATCCATGAATTCCCAAGTTTGTGGTCAATCATGTTTGAAAAAAAAACAGAAAGTAACAACAAAGTTGGTGCTTGTATGATCAAGATCCAGAAAAAAATCTGTCCGTTTGACAAGTGTTTCAAGGGCGATGGTATGCATGACTCCAAGACTACAATTGGCAAAGTCACTAAATTTTTAAGGTCTATGAAAGAAAAGGTTTTCGACTTCATCACCAAGCCTGTAAAAGATCTTGTGGATGCGATGATGTATGTGTCCCTTGAGCCATTCACCATGGAGCTATGGGAATTTATCTTTGAAGAGCTAAAAACGAAATCCGAGTTTGCGGATACTCCAGAAACTGCAAAGAGGATATCCTCAGCCAGAGGTGATTGGGTTTTGACGGGTACTGATTCAGAACAAGATCATAGCAGTTTACTGAAATATGTGAGTGATGTTCAATACGATGAGAGCATTCTCCTGTGGCACATTGCCACCGATCTTTGCTACAACACTGACGGTGAGATTGAGAAGTTGAGAGATGGTAAAGGGAGTGCACGCAACCTCAATGGCGATCAGAAGAATGATGGGGAGATTTTGACACATGGACAATTCAGTAAAATCCTGTCAGATTACATGCTGTATCTTTTAGTTTTTCAGCCGACTATGATGTCTGCTGTGGCGGGTATTGGGAAAATAAGATTTCGAGACACTTGTGCTGAGGCCCGAAGGTTCTTCGAGAGACGTAGTTTGCGTCCAAATGAAGACAAGAAGGCTTGCGGAGAAATTTTGTCAGTGAATACGGACGTTGAACCTGTGACTGTGAAGGGAGACAGAAGCAAATCCGTGTTGTTCAATGCAAGTATGCTGGCCAAAGAGCTAATGAAGTTGCCGAGTAAAGAAAGGTGGAAGTTAATGAGCAGAGTTTGGGTGGAATTAGTGTCATATGCGGCAAGTCATTGCAGGGCAAGTACACATGCTGCAGAGTTAAGCAAAGGCGGACAGTTTATTACCTTTTTTTGGCTGTTGATGGCCCACTTTGGTCTGGGGGAGCAGTTCCAAATCAACGAAGGACATGCAAGAGCCAAATTGATCGTGGGAAAATAAGTAAACAATCTGATCCATCCATGATTCCCGCAAATCCATTTTTACGCATTTTTCTTCCCTCTTTTCTTGTTACTAATTCTCAGCAACAAATAAGTGTCATGCACTCAAGTAGCTTAAATATGTATCGTGGTGTTGTCAAATTTTTCTTATTCCTTGCCTTGCTTCTGTACTGAATTACACTTTAGCTTAATTGCAATAAATTAAAGAGATTAGAGCTGTAGTTAGCTGGTATACTTTTCTCATGCTTTCCAATTACATTAATTAATTTCTCACAGATTTCTCAATCACACCATCTTTCCAATTCCAGTTTTAATAATTGATGAATAAATCCATGAATAAAAAGAATGAAAATAAGGTGGATTGGTTTTAATTTAAGCCCTGATTCTAACAAGAGACCCTAATGACAATGTCCCCTAAAAAAATATAAAAAATTAAATATAAATTTGTCCAAACCAAAATATATATATATATATATATGTGGGAGTTGGAAATCTCAACCATTTTTAATTTGAAATCTATATGATGACCAATAAATACTAATTAGTTGGGGGACACGTACGTGCTTGTTGTTTACATATTTTCTTGACAAAAATATTAAACTTTAGAATACATATATATATATATATATATAGTGAAAATATTATGAAATATTTTTAATAATTGATTTAACAATAATAAATCTAAAGAAAATACAGGCTATTAGGATTTATGTGATGGAATGATTAAACAGTCGTGTAAATCACTTGGAAGTTTAGAATAAGGATAACTTCTAATTTTGGTAGATGAATAAGAATAACATCTACCTTTACCATTCTTTTCTTTTCCTTGTTTGATAAAAAAGAGTAATTCTTTTGTTAGGCTAACTTAGTTAAGATTGTAAGATATTCCTGCAACTTGAAAAGGATTTTTTGATTAGTCCACAGGTGATGTCACAATTATAAAAACCACTCTCCAATCCCAGTAACTAGCAAAAGAAAAGCATTTTTTTTTAATGTAGAAAGTATCCTTAATTTAATTTTTATATGGTTTTATGATTTATATAAAAATAAATAAATATAAACATTACCAATAAATTAAATAATACATTTTATTAATAAATAAATATAAAAATTTTAAAATTAAATGTAAATAATTTTATTTAACATATGACTTGTTTTACTAATAACTAATTTATATACCTATCAAACTATGAACAAAATTAAATCATGATTCTCTTTATAATAAAAAATTAAATATAGATACAGTAAAACTTTTTTCAAGTAATGTTACACAATTCAAAATAATCAATTTAGTTTTGTTAACAATATTTTATACTTTAGTTAATATCAGAAGATAAATATCAGGGACGGAATAAAGTAATGAATCATTTTCTTGACGTGAAAGTTTGGAAACTCCAAATTCTGGGATTTTGCTATTAAATTCTTGGATGATAGATGGACAAGAGCTTCCATAGCCACGCACCTCTTCATCCCTACATAATATTCTTTCATTAATTTGCTCACTTTTTTTTTTTCCTCTTATTAACCACGTCTTTGACTTCATCTATGTCTAAAGATGGTTCACCACCGCAACATGAGACTGCCAAACATATGTCCATTCAGGATATCATTGGAAAGTTAACCCATTTGTTTAAAAGTCTCACTGACGCCAAGGACAAGGCTTTTAAAGACACTAGTGAGGGGGTTCCGGCGGGTGACAAGAAGGACGGTGACAATTCAACGACCGACACCAAAGGCGGAAGCAAAAAAAATGGTGAACTGGATATGCGCACTTCGCTTGAAAAAGCATGCAGGGAGCTCAATTATATGATTGGAGCATTTAAGAAACTGCAAACTTTTGAAACTGACATTTCAGAACCGCTCAATACCCTTGAAGCCAACGTCAGGGACATCCTAACGGATCTAGATCGACAATTTGCCTTAACTGACCACGTCAAGCAGCTGATTGAAAGCAATCTTAAAGTGCTGAGAAGCAACATCACCAAAGTGAAAATCCAGATCCCGCTGCAGCATCAAGTCTCCGGCACAATCCCAGAGGCACGTCGGTATTTGCAAACCACGGTTGCCAGCAAAGAAATAGGTCACCTGCCTAGTCCTTATGAAGCAGACGGAATATTTGAGAGCGGCTCTTTTCTCAAACAATTTCAAGACCATTATGAGAATCTGGATGACAGACACAAACTCTGCTTGTTGTGTTTTGCAATTTTCCCGGAGAACGCAGAGGTTGTGAAGAGGCTTCTAAAATTTTGGTGGATTGGGGAAAGGTTAAGGCCCAATCCGGGTTCAGATCCAAAGGCGGAGGAGGATCCAGGTTCAGATCCAAAGAGGAAAGAGGATCCGGGTTCAGATCCAAAGAAGGAGGATCCACGTTCAGATCCAAAAAAGAAAGAGGATCGAGGTTCAGATCCAAAGGAGAAGGATTTTGTAAATGAGACTCTTGGGCAATTTGTAGAAATGGGATTCATTGAGCCTGTTCCTAAAAAAGGCAGATTACAGGCTACCAACTACAAGATGGATCCAATTATTCGTGCTTTCATCATCAGGCTTGCTAAGGAAGCTAACTTCTTCGATTACGACTACAAGGGAAATCCTACCATGGATATTTCAAAAAGCAAAAAGTCATGTTTGGTAAAATCTGAAGGAACCGCTGCTTGGTTCTCGAAGAATTTCACACAACAGCAGGCCCAAAGCACGGACACTCAGCAGAAAACGAAGGAGCAGAAGCAGAAGGATGAGGAGGAGCAAGAAAAGCTGAGGGTGAAAAATCTGGAAGAGCTGCAAACATTGTTCAATGTTAGTAAGCAATTTCCTGATTTGCCCGTGGAGCTGTTTTCCAAGATGAGAAACATAGGCGTTCTTTATCTAGGAAAATGGGAGCGCACAGCTGAGCGGCATGTGGAGGTGGAAAAAACAGAATTTTTAGCAGGGTTGAAGAATATGAACAAGTTAAGGTTCTTTAGTCTTCAAGGAATCTCCGGAATCTTGAAGCTCCCAAAATCTGTTAGCAAGCTCACCAACTTGAGAGTCTTAGATCTCAGAGCATGTCACAATCTGGAGGAACTACCAAAAGGAATAGCTTCACTCAAGAAGCTGGCTTACTTGGATTTATCCGAGTGCTATTTGCTTGACAACATACCCAAACAGCTGTCTTCGCTGACAGAACTCAAAGTCCTTAAGGGCTTCGTAATTAGCAAAAATAGCTCGTGCAACCTTAAAAGCTTGGCAGCATTAAAGAAGCTGGAGAAACTCAGCATCAACGTGAACGATGATCACTTCTCAATAAATGAAGCGGAAGGTGATTTCGTTAAGCTTAAGGGGCTCCAGAAATTGAAAATAGCCTGGGGAGCGGGGGTAAAGGGAGCGGCAAAGTCGTCAAATGGAAAAAAGGGGAGTAAAGGCAAAAAAAAGCAAGAAAGTGATGCTGCAAAATCAGGCGCCAAAATGGCGCTTCCGAAGCTGAAAATACCATGGGGAGCCTGCGGTGAAGGGTCGTCAAAATCAGTAACTGATAACAAGGTGACTGCTGCAGCAGCAAAGCCAGGCCTGGTCGACAAAACCCTGGACGATGATAGAGATGCTAAGAAGCAGGGAAGTGATGCAGCAAAACCAGTGGCAAAAAGTTCGGACGACAATGGAGATGAAAATGGTGGCATGAAGCTAGTAAAACTGGACCTCCAATGTTTCCCAGAAAGAGAACCACCAACGTGGCTGAACCCCGAAAAATTGGAACGCCTAAAGCGTCTCTACATTCGAGGTGGAGAACTAAGCAACCTGGGTAAAAGTTCGATGGATGACAAGAAGAAGTGGAAGGTAAAGTATTTACGTTTAAAGTACTTGACTGATATCAAGACAAGCTGGAAAGAACTTCAGATGCAGTTTCCAGACCTGAAATATTTGGAGAAAGTAAATTGCCCTCAAATCACATTCTGCCCATGCGATGCAAGTGGAGTGTGGATGTTCACGCAGACTTAAAAAATCGGAGGTGAAAGAATTTACCAGACATGGCATACCATACATCATGAATTTACTTGTGGGTTATCCATCTCATTCATTATTTTTATTGTAATAATACTGTATTAATTCATTTAATTTAATTTATTTATATTTACCTTCTTTCCCTAGACGATTGATATGGTGTTGTTATTTATTTATTTATTTAATAAAAAAGAGAGAAATCATTTTACTCTGATTTATCACCAGATATATCAAATGAGCTACATCATATATAATTTGCTGGTCTTTAATTCCCATAAAGGATTGCAAAGAAAAGTATGACACATCAGCAATTAAAAACAGGATTTCTTAGGCGGGAAGTAATTAACCATGCTAATGTCCCCCGAAAAAGACAAATTGGACATCTAACTTTCCAAGATTAAAAAAATTAATTAAATTAAATTAAATATAAATTTATTTTTTAAAAAAATTAATAAAAAGTTGGACTTGGAATGTCAACTTTCTGATTTCAGATTTACATAAAGACCAATCATATAGTAAGGGACTAGTAGTTAATTAAACTTGGCACACGTATAATATCTGCACACACACAAACACATATATATATATATATATATATATATTGTGCTTTTTATTTACATATTTCTTAACAAAAATCTTAAACTTTAAAGTACATTTAGTGAAAATATTGTTAATTTATAATTATTTAACAATAATAAATCTAAAGAAAGTACAGGCTATTAGGATTTATAAGATGAAAGGTGCAAACAGTAATATAAATTCACTTGGAAGTTTAGAATGAGAATAACTTCTAATTTTTTTTTAGATGAATAAGAATAAATTGTACCTTAACTATTTTTTTCTTTTCAAAAAATAAAAAATAAAAAAAGGAAAAAATCTTTTCTTAGGCTGACTGAATTAAGATTGTAATATTCCTGTAACTTAAAATGGATTTTTTAACACTCCATAGGTGATGTCAAATAGAAAAACCACTCTCCAGTCTAAAAAACTAGCCAATTTTTTTAAAATATTTAATTTATTTTTATATAATTTATGATTTATAAATTGTACATTATCAATAAAAAAATTATATGTTGTTAATAAATTATACATAGCAATGCTCATTAAAAAATATTATTAAGATTTTAGAAATATTTAGAAATAAATTTATATAACTTTACTGATTAATTGATGCCATCACGTAATTTATTGATAACATGTAAATTTATATATGGATAATATATTAAATATAAACCATAAATATACCATATATATGGATGCAGTAAAACTTTTTACAAAGTAGTGTTATTCAACTCAAAATATTCAATTTACTTTTATTATAATTTTGATAATACTTAATACTTTAATTAATAATATAATATCACTAATGTTGCAAACTATGAGAAGTCCGAAATAAATATCACAGTGGGGATAAAGTAATGAATGTCTTTCTTGACAAGAAAGTTAAACCGCAAATTCTTCGTAGAAGAGAGATGAACGAGAGCCTTTGCGCCCTCAGAGCTTTTCATCTCTATCTCATAGTCTTCCATTAATTTGCTCACTTTTTCTCTCGTTGACCATGTCTTCACCTAAATCTAAATAACGTTCACCGCCGCAATATGAGACTGCCAAATGCAAGTCCATTCGAGATATCACCCGAAAGTCAACCAATTTGTTTGATCGTCTCTCTGAAGCCATGCACAAGGCTTCTATTAAGACACTAGTGGGGGGGTTCCGAAAGGTGGCAAGAAGGTCGGAGACAATTCAACGACCGACACTAAAGGTGGAAGCAAAAAAGAGGATGAACAAGATATGCACACTCAGAATGATAAAGCATGCAAGGAGCTGAAGAATATGATTAGCGCATTTGAGAATCTGGAAGCTTTTGAAGCTGATATTTCAGGACCGTTCAAGACCCTTGAAGACAACTTCGCCGACATCTTAACGGTTCTAGATCAAAAAGCTGCCTTAACTGACCCCGTCAAGCAGCTGATTGAACGCAATATTAAAGTTCTGATAAGCAACTTCACCAAGTGAAAATCTAGATCCTGTTGCAGCATCAAGGCCCAATTACAGAGGCACGTCGGTATTTACGAACGACGGTTGCCACCAAAGAAGCCGGTTACCTGCCTAATCCTTATGAAGCAATGAAATATTTGAGAGCGGCCGTTTCCTCTAAGTATTTCAAGACCATTATGGGAATCTGGATGACAGGCACAAACTCTGCTTGTTGTGTTTTGCAATTTTCCCTGAGAACACAGAGGTTATGTAGAGGCTTCCAAAATTTTGGTAGATTGGGGAAAGGTTAAGGCCAATTCCAGGTTTAGATCCAAAGGGGGAGGAGGAGAATCCAGGTTCAGATCCAAAGAAGAAAGAGGATCCGGCTTCAGATCCAAACGAGAAGGATTTTGTAAATGAAACTCTTCGGCAATTTGTAGCCATGGGATGCATTGAGCCTGTTACTAAAAGAAGCAGATTGCAGGCTACCAGCTGCAAGATGCATCCAATTATTCGCGCTTTCATCATCAGGCGTGCTACGGAGGCCAACTTCTTTGATTACGACTACAAGGGAAATCCTACCATGGATATTACAAGAACCAAAAGGTCATGTTTGGTAAAATCTGAAGGAACAGCTGCTCGGTTCTCGAAGCGGGAGCAGAAGGATGAGGAGCAGCAATAAAACAAGAAAAGCAGAGGCTGAAAAATCTGGAAGAGCTGCAGACATTGTTCAATGTTAGTAAGCAATTTCCTGATTTGCCCGTAGAGCTGTTTTCCAAGATGAGAAATGTAGGTGTTTTTTATCCAGGAAAATAGTAGGGCACAGCTGAGCGGCATGTCGAGGTGGAAAACACAGAATTCTTAACAGATTTGAAGAATATGAAGAAGTTAAGGTTCTTTAATCTTCAAGGAATCTCCGGAATCTCAAATCTCCCAAAATTTCTTAGAAAGCTCACCCGCTTGAGAGTCCTGGATCTCAGAGCATGTCATAATCTGGAGGAACTACCAAAAGGAATAGCTTTACTCAAGAAGCTGGCTTACTTGGATTTATCGTGCTATTTGCTAGACAAATTGCCCAAATAGCTGTCTTCACTGAGATAACTCAAAGTACTTAAGGGCTTCGTAATTAGAAAAAATAGCTCATGCACCGTTGAAAACTTGGCAGCGTTACAGAAGCCGGAGAAACTCGGCGTCAACGTGAACGATGATGACTTCTCAATAAATGAAAAGGTAGATGTTTTCTTTAAGCTTTAGGCGCTCCAAAAATTGAAAATAGCATGGGAAGCGTGGGGAGAACAGACGCAAAGAGAAAAAGGCAAGCAAAAAGATAACGGAAATTGGGAGAGCAGTGGAGACAAGAATGGAGACGAAAAAAAGCAAGAAAGTGATGCGGCAAAATCAGGGGCCACAACGGCGCTTCGAAGAAGCTGAAAATATGAGGAGCCCGCGGAGAAGGGTCATCAAAATCAATAAATGAGAACAGGGTGACTGCCGCAGCAACAAAACCAGGCGTGGTCGTCAAACCCTGGACGATAATAGAGATGCAAAGAAGCAGGGAAGTGGTGCAGCAAAACCAGTGGCAACAAATTTGGGCGATAACAGAGACGAAAAAAGTGGTATGAAGCTAGTAAAACTAGACCTCCAATGTTACCCAGAAAGAGAACTACCAGAGTGGCTGGTCCCCAAAAAATTGGCATGCCTCACAAGTCTCTACATTAGAGGTGGAGCACTAAGGAACCTGGGTAAAACTTCAATTGCTGACAACGAGAAGTGGAAGGTGGAGAATTTACGTTTGAAGTACTTGACTGATATTAAGACAAGCCGGAAAGAACTTAAGACGCAGTTTCCAGGGCTGAAATATTTGGAAAAAGTCAAATGCCCTCAAATCACATTCTGCCCATGCGATGCAAGTGGAGTGTGGATGTTGACGCAGCCTTGAAATTCTGGAGTTGAAAGAATTTACCACACATGGCCCATCATGAATTTACTTGCAGCTTATCAATCTCATTCCTTATTGTTATTTTGGAATAATACTATATTAATTCATCAACTCAAATACTCTAAATCCTTTAATCAAATTTATTAATATTTGCTTTCTTTCCTTGGACAATTGATATGAAATGTTTTTTTGTTTATTTATTTTTTAATTAAAAAAAGAAGAGAGAGAGAGAAATCATTGCCATGATTTTTTCCCAAATATATCTAGAAAGTTACAGCAACCTATATAACTAGCGGTTTCTTTACGCAAATAATATATATTTTTTTATTTATGAAAATAGGTTAAAATCAGATTATTTATTGAAATAGGTTAATTTTTAAATTTAATTGAGAAATTATCATTTCAAATAACGATTTCTCAATTTGATTGAGAAATCACCAAGTCAGATGGCGATTTCTCAACTTATTTTGAGAAATCGTCAAATAAAATGGTGATTTCTCAACTAATTTCAAATCAATTGCAAAATTTGATCACTGAAGATGGATTTTGGAGAGAACAATTGGGAAATCGCCACGCGATGTGGTGATTTCCCACCATGAAATTTTTTTTTCAATTTTTATTTTTTTTTGTCTTTTTGCCTTTTTTTGTTTCATTGTTCAATTATAAGGGTCACTCGTGACCCTTATAATTTAGGTAGGCCCTCAAAACTTTTATATAATTGAGGGATGGAGAGAGCCCTTTATAAAAGGAGCTCTCTCCTTTCTCTTACGATTATATCGTAAGAAAAAAATTTGAGAAGAATATAATCAAGTTAAGGTGTTATTGAAAGTTAAGTAATCGAGTTACAACTTTTTTATAGATATGGTTGAATTTTATTCGTAAAAATATTTTTCGATATGATTATATAAATTTTTTTTTTATAATTATTTTTATTTTCATTTGTAAAAGTTCATTAATATTGACTATAATTAATTATACGTAATATTTATTTTAATTTTTATGTGTGATTTTTTAGATAATTCATGTTAAAATCATACAATTTAGTTTGATTATGTTATTATTTTTGGTTGAAATATTAGGGTGGTTCTAATTTTTATTATTAAATATAAATTATTTAATAATAGTTAAACTGATTTTTGTTGTAATAAAGTTAAATTTTTGTTCACTTGATGATTGCAAAGAAAAAGTTAAATTTACCTTTGAAGCATTCAAATATTTCAAAGGTATACGATTTTTTTGGTAAAAATTTAGTTCAATTTTTATTTTAAGGCTAGGTAATTATGAATTTAAATGAAATTTTTTATTATAGAAAAAATTTTGATCAATTCAATGACGTCATCATCATCATCATCATCGTTATTGAGATTACAAGAGTATCATATATCATCAAGAGTATTATCTGAGGTACTAAATTATAAATTTTGTTAATGATATATTTAAAACTAATCTTTTCTCGATACCATTATTTCACATGCATTGGTATCATCAACTTTTTTCATATCAGAAGGAATCTGATTTCTATGCGTTGTTCTCATCAACTGTGGAAATCACCTTTCTCATGCATTAGTCTCATCAACTTATTTCATATCAGAAAGAATCTGATTCTCATGCATTATTCTTATCAATTTATTTCATATCCGAAGAAATAATCTGATTGCATGCATAAGTCTCATTAATTTATTTCATATCAGAAGAAATCTGAATCCCATAAAGTAGTCTGATCAATTTGTTTCATATCAAAAAAAATCTGATCATGTTGCATTAGTCTTATCAACTTATTTTATTTTTAAAAAATTTAATTTTCATACATTAGTCACGTACTTTCGAATATAAATAAAATTTAAAAATTAGTCACGTACTTTCAAATACAAATAAAACCTAAAACTTATAAACTGTGAGACGTAATATGAAATCGCCACATGAATTGGCGATTTCTGAAAACAAAAAAAAAAGAACCAAAAATTAAAAAAAAATTTCATAGTGGGAAATCGCCATGTGACTGTATGTTGGGAAATCGCCATGCGATATGACGATTTCCCAATTGTTCTCTCCAAAATCCGTTGACGGTGAACGGATTTTGCAATTGATTTGAAATTAGTTGAGAAATTACTATTTCATTTGACGATTTCTTAAAATAAGTTGAGAAATTACCATCTGATTTGGCGATTTCTCAACTAATTGCTTGTTTCGGTAAATAATCTGATTTTAACCTATTTTTGTAAATAAAAAATATATATATTATTTGCATAAAATAGCCTATAATTAGCAGGTCATTAATTCCAAATAATTGATTGTGAAATACAGTTATTTTTGAGTCAAGAAAAAAAAACTTACTTCATTATTCAAAATATGTTAAAACATTAAAAGGTATTTATATATATTTATAATTAATTTTTATTAAAAAATTATTAATTAAATAATAATTTTAATCAAATCGAATCAATTTAAATCTAAAATATTTTATCACAGATTCATTTAAATCGGACCAATCTTGGCTGACTAGATAAAAACTATCAGATCTTTATATAATTCTATTGTGAAAGAATTGCTATCTATAGTCAAAGGCAAGCAATTGATGTGTGATGGATTAATTTTTTTAAGACTATACCTATATATAATGGAGTATACAAAAATTCTACAAGTACATCAATTTTATAACTTGATTGATATATTTGTTTATAAATAATCAGTTTATCGAGATTTTATACTCTATCTACTGCCCTATAGGAATCGGTAATAGCCATCTATTTTAATTGACACTGGTAACATTGTTTTCCTTTTATAAATAGTTGAATTACGTATTATAATCAAGTAATTAGAAGGATTTCTCCTTTATTTTTTTTTAAGAAAAAAAAGTGAAATCTGACATTGTATTATGATCTGGTATTGAATTTTATTATTATGCTTTAAATTGATTAGATTTTCTCATTGTATTTTCTTTTATTTTATTGGTTTTTGCATAAAAATAACAAAGTTTAAATGTTAATATTCCTTTAATACAAATGCTAAATTTTGGTACTATATTTTTAGGATATTAATTTTTATATAAAAAAGTAATGCAAGTATTTCATACTATAATTCTATTTGTAAAAGCATTATTTTCACCGATTTTGCTCGCTCAAGGTTTATTCTATTATTTTCGAATTTTCTAGACAACAAACAAATATTATAATGTGAATTCTATTTTTAAACTGTAAATAAAGTAGCTTAATCAAAGGTACTATAAATAATTAAGGGTTATCTTTGCGAGAATTGAGATTACCTTTGTAATTTAATGTAGCATTCTTTTCTTCTTTTCTGTTTCACAAAGCATTGGGGGAAGGAACATTACTTTGCTTTTCTTTTCTTTTCTTTTCTTTATTTATATTCTCTTTTATTTGCTTCATCTTCACCGTTCTTCTTCTTTTCTTTTACTTCCTCAATTTTTTTTTTCTTTTTTCATTTTTCTTTCTCTGGCCTTTCACTTATTTTACAAGTTTTTAATTTTATATAGTTTTCATATTTATTTACTTTATTTTTTTTTTCATTTCAATGGTTTTTTTTCTTTTTCTTTTTACCTTTTTCTTCTTCACTCGTTCTTTTATTATTATTATTATTATTATTATCAGAATAATTTCTATTTCTTCTTTTTTTTACTCCCTACTCTTCTTCTTTTTCTTTTCCCTTTTTCTTTTTAATTTATTTGATCTTCACAAATACTTTTTTATTTTTCCTCTTTGATCTTCATTACTTGTTCTTTATTTCCTTAAATCTTTTGCTCGTTATTCTAATTTTTTCCTCTTGCATCTTTCATCATTTTTTATTGTTCTTTCTTATTTCTCTGTCCTTCACTTAATTTCTTTCGGTTTACTTTTTATTAATGATTTTTTTAAGAAATTATTTAATATATTATCAGCAGAGTTTTTAAATTTTATTAACAATGTTAAAAAAATGACGTGTAATTTTGAGATATAGTAAAATTATAAAAAATTAAATAAAAAATAGACATGTAACAATCTTTTTATTTTTACTTGTGGAGTTAAAAAATTCTTTTGCAATGTATACAAAAAAAATATTTTTATCCATTTTCTCATTTTTCCTCATTTATTCACTTATTTTTTCTTCTTTTTTTCTCTTTCGTTTATTCTAAATTCTTCTCTAGGCTACTTTTATTTTTTTTTCCTTTGGTTGGACTCCGCCCTTCATTTACACCTTTGCTGTTTTCAATATATTTTCTCTATGATTCATTCTCTTGATCCTTCTCTCATCACTATATTTTCAATTTTTAATTTAATCTTCCTTTCTTTTATATGTTTATTTAATACTTAGGTATTTCTAATTTTTTTCTTAAATTATCAAATTTTGTAATATTATTTTTTTATGTTGCTATTCAATTAACAACCAAAGGTCATGTTTTGTAGATACATAATATTTCAAACTATTTCTTTTCAATTATATTTAATATCTTATAGTTATATGATAATACACATTTATGAAGTTAATTAGTAAAAAAGTAAAGTATATTTGATTAAAAAGGAGTACATAAAAACACGAATCCAAACATAGAAATATACTCAAACAGTCCAATCCAGTACAATACAATACAAGAAAACGTAAAAAACATGTATATATTTTGGTCATTATTTCATGTAATTACTAATACTAATAGCAAACCAAATAGGAGAGAAAAAACCAAAATGAAATGTTATGCCTCCGTGGTGCTACCAGTTTGATCAATTATTTCTGGTTTTGATTGCAAGCCCAATTCGGTTGATGCTGTAGCTGCTTGAGTTGAATCGTCTTTTGACTCATTCCGTGAGTTTTCGTCTGGTTGTTTTGAACCAACTTGTTCCTTTGGTTCTCGACGCTTCAATTCACCCATAATTCGTGCCACTAGAGGAAAACCTCCACATTTCTTCCTCAGTTCCTCTTGTACTTCTTTTGGAGCATCTGGTCGAGGATATTGATGGATTCCATCATCACCCAAAGCCAAGGTCTGGTATATTCGCCAGCAGCTTTCTGGGTCCGAAATGGGTAGAAGTCGATGCAAGTTTTGCTCTCCAACTATCCACTTTATTGCGTTCTCATTTCTACTTGTCAGAATGACTGCTCCTCCGGACCCCTTCGGGAATCCATGGCCATCGCTTAGGCAAGATATTAGGTTTTTATAGTAGTCGTCCTGCTCCTGTACGTCATCAAGAACTATCAAAAACTTCTTGCCTTTCAGTTGTAGGTGAAGAGCATAGAGCAACCCGGGAAGTTTATGATCTTCGGAAATGTTGATTATGCCTTCTTCAACTCCAAGATGTTCTAGCATTTTCTTGACAACATTTTCCATTGATCTGGGCTCCTTGAACTCGGACTCAGACAACGGTATCAGAAGCCTTGGAACAAAGCGCTGCTTCACTTCTTCTTCGTCTAGAATTAAGCGGCAAAGCGCCGTTTTCCCAACACCAAGCTTCCCGACAACCCCGATAAGCTGGAACGAATCTTGGCTTCCTTCCTTGAGAAGCATCATTTTTAATGACTTCTCGTCATAATCGAAACCATGAATATTGGCCCGTGTCACCCGCTGATAAATCTTCTCTAAAAATTTTTGCTTTTGTTCTGGCGTGCGTTTAAGACTTACATCAGGATTTCCTTCGGACCCCCCTCCATCCCCTGTATTAGATTTGTCCGTGGAACCTCGAAAAGACTTAATACGATCATAGCTGGAGTGAATGCAATCATGTTGGGAAGATGCCCCATCATTTTCAGGGAATTTCTTTAAAAACTCGTCGTACAAAGCCTCCTTTTTTCTGGGACTCTTGCTTTGATGATTATTACTCAGACTCATAATGCTTTAGAAGCTTTGGAGCGTATCCTTTGTTGTTTTTGACTGTCGGAAGGATTGCTGCCCAGAAATCAGTTATTATAAGAGAGGATATAGTCAGATTAATTTAAGCGAAAATTATGAACAAATTAAACCAATGGTGTTGGCAGATATAGATATAGATATATTTCTTATATGAAAACAAAAATTAACCTGGACAAAATTCAATAATGTTTCATTGTAAAGCAGAGATCAACGTGCATCTAATGCGCGAATACTTTTAATCCAAATGCAGGTGCTAAATAACAGATTAAGAAGAGAAAAGAAAAGAGCGGAAAAAAGCTATAAATATTTAACTTTAGAACCAACTAAAGAATAACTATAAAATGCAGCAGCAATGGAGAAGATAATGGGGAATGAGTTAGCGTGGGTTGCTTGGAAACTTTGGAGTTGATTGGATATATATACCAAGAGCAAAGCGAATAAAGTGAAAAGCAAACAGAACGCATAACAATGAAAAGAAATCCTTGCTGAACACAAAATACATTATAGTGGAATCTAACCACCTTTTTTTTTTTTTTTTTAAACTGCATCATCGTTCGTATATGTTTAGATGGTATCTCGCGGTGATGTAATTGTGAAGGGATCGAAGGAGGCGAGATCCAGTGTAAATGAATTTTTTTTTTTCTAATTTATATTTTTTAAAATAATTTTTATTTTATTAATTATTTTCATTTAAAATGTTTAAGTAATTTTTTTATTAATTCTCTCAATTTTATTTTGTTAGTTTATTTTTCAAAATTTTGTTTAAAATTTTTTAAATTTTTTATTCATTTAATTCAATAAATAAATTTATGAAATAATATAACAATTAATTAATTAAAATATTTAAATATAAATCCATTTTAATATTATTATAATATGTAAAAGTAATTTATTAATACACTTTTAAATTAATTTTTTTAATTATCATGTTTTATTTTTCTTTATTTTATTATTCAAAATGTATCTCACCACTCATTTTAATTTTACCTCTAAAGAATAAATTAAGAAGAAAGAAAAAAGAAAAGCTATATAAATATTTAACTTTTGAACCAAGTAAAAAATACCTATAGATTACAGTGAAGATGGGGAAGATAATAGGGAATTACTTGTCTTGGGTTGCTTAGAACTTAAAAGCTTTGGAGTTGATTGAATATATATATATATATATATATATATATACATATATATGTGTGCGTGTATAAAAGAGCAAAGATAATAAACTGAAAGCCGAACACATAATAATAATAATAATAATAATAATAATTGTTATATCAGTTGTACGGTCGATCAAATATTTCATTATCACCTCACACAGTCACTATAACTAAAAAGACTATTAATATAACCAGACAACTGCCAAAACATAATCGGATATCGATGTGACTTCTTGACAGTGGCGTGACCTTATGACTGACACCTCATGAATAACAGCTAATTGATAGAGCCGACCACAAAGCACCGTATCTTGACAACTAGTTCGATGCCAACTATCCCCCTATTGAATCACCTAACAATATGTCCCCTAACATCGCTTATAAAAAGGTAATCAAACTCAAAAGTAAGCAAGATCTTTTCATTCTAAACTTTTTTAGTTATATTAAATATAAAAGATCCATTTACTGACTTAATCATCGGAAAGTACATTGGAGTATCAACTTCGACATTCTTCTAACCTTTTTTGTGTTGCAAAAAAGTAATCGATCTTTTATAAAAAGAACATCAACAACAACAATAATAATAATAATAATGAAAAGAAATACTTAGAGAACACAATGCGTAAATTAAGCTAACCACTTTTTTTAACTGCGTATTTATGACATCTCGTGGACCGAAGGAGGAAAGATCCGGTCTTATTGATTTTTTTTTTTTTTAAATTGTAGAAGTGTTTGTGCTTGCCTTGTTGCTCAAATCAAGTAAGGATATCATAGCTGTCGTAATTTTTTTTCTCTTTCTACAAAAATATCAATTTAATGATATGATCAGTCAAATTGTTTCACATTTGGCTATTTGTCATGCGTGATTCATCACTGCCACTCCCAGGTTGCATCATTGCGTCAAGTAAGATTTTGAAGGGTGTGTTTGCGGCACTTTGCCTAATGCTACATAATTTTAAACTAGAAACAAGTGACAGATGGCCTATCTTTCATCAACGAATGTGTTGTGCTTAATACCGTTCAAAAGCACCTGTTTTGTGTGTTCTGATTGGATGGACACGCAGCAAACGTTACTAGCATACGAAATAAGCATTCGGGGCCTTTCTTCTTTGGAGGAGCTTGATCAGTAAGACCAACGGGGAACATTCGATGCAAAACTTTCCAAACAAACAATGAGAGGAGAGGCTGAGCTACTTACTGCCCACACGACTTTTTCGTAAGTTTCGGTTCCCAATGGGCTTTTCCGATTTTCATTGTTCTTGCACGCGACTCTTCATTATCTGCCCCATAAAAAGTAAATAAATAAAATTTGTTTATTTTCACTTAGACAGACAGTTAAATAATAATACTTAAAATGCTACAACCGCTTTGTCTTTTTTCCCCCTTTTCTATGAGGAACTTCTTTGCTTTACTTTTTATGTTTCATTTTAATTAAATAATAGTTCATTCACACGAGTGAGTGAACCATCCACTCCAAATAATATATAAGTTTTTATTTGAGAAATATATTTGTCCTTCCCAATCATGGATCTTATGCTTTCTTTATTATATAACCCAAGATTTAGTCGAAGCCATATGAAATTTCTATTTGTGTCTTTTTCACAAAAGCCCTATGAGCGTCCAACTAAGATTTAAGTCCAAACTACATGACTTTCACAAGATGGGCCATTGTTCCAAAGAAAAACTCCAACTGGGGTATTTTTGTCGAGACATCTTTTTGTTTTGTTTTTTTTTTTTTAACATTAAAATTGCATTATGAATCAAACTAAGTGTCTTCACCCGCTATTATAAGAATTCGGCCGAAAGGAAATCATATCAAAATTTTAAAGCTACTGCTAACTAGTTTGGTACAACTATAGCCTTCATTTGTTAACCATGTAGGAGATTTAAAATGATCCAAAACTATATGAGATGGATGGAATAGAGCCTAAAGTGAAAGAAAGAATAAAGTTCCAAGAAACTAGGTATAGAAACTAAGCTTAAAAGGGCCAAAGCCATATTCCCCTTGCAAACTTGTAGGAACCACAACCAAAAGTGCAAAAAGGCCCCCCTGCGACCCCCCCCCCCCAAAAAAAAAAAAAAAACCACTCGGGCGAGCAAGCAATCAATCGCTATATTCCCGAGGTTTCCTTTAACTCGGTGCCATGAACAAAAGAACTGGCTTTCCCTTAGAATAAGAATTACTTGTTCATTTAACCAATTTGATAAATGGGCCAAAAAAAAAGGTTTACTTTAATAATTCTTTACTTAAAAAACTAAACTAAGTTTGTTCTTAGGCTTTGCTCATCCTGAAACATATGTTGGGCTTATCCAAAAATAGACGAAAATATAAATGATAAATTTGCTTACAAAAGTGACCTGCTGAATCATTTACTACTCTCTCTCTCTCTCTCTCTCTCTCTCTCTCTCTCTTTCTATATATATATATATATATATATATATATATATATTACATGGAGAGATCAGTTTCATGCTTGCTTTTTGAATTCTATCTAAACTATATAATTTAATGATGTTTGTTTGGTATCTATAGAGTTATCCAATCATTTTTTTTAATTTTTAATTTTTTTAATTAATTTTATTTATTTTTATATTTAAATTATCTAGTAACTTAGTATTTTCGTTTTTTCATAATCTAAAATTTAAAAGAGCTTTAGATGTGCAACAACACAAAAAAGAAACAAAGTGAAATCGGCATGATAATTTTCCAAAATGTGCTACTTCTATTACTCGCACACGAAATTTTTTCTTTTTAAAGCTTTTGACACTTCGTAAATAAAACCTATTAGAATTTTTATTCTTTTATACTTCGAAAAATTGAAAACCTTAGTTTTTTAAAGAAGAGAGCACTCACCAAAACAATAAAAAGCTAAAAAATATCTCAAAAAAAACTTGAAAACAGAAAGCATTTCAATCTTAGTTTTTTTTTTTCTCTCATTCTTCTTTTAAATTTTTTGTATTTCTATTATGTCGAAACTCTTTTGTTTTTAATTTATATTAATTAACATTAATTAAATTTATTTTTTAGGGGTTGTAATCAAACTCAACATTTAGTTTGGAGTATTTTACTCTCTTTCTTAATTTAATGATATTTAAGTTGATTATTCAATCGTATGTTTAATGTTTTAAATTGCTTGATTATAAATTAGATTGATTTCAATGAGATTGATTAGTTAAATCTTAATGAGCTTGAAAAAAGAAATTTTGTATTTAATTATGAATAATATATGTTTTATACTATTTATTATGATGATTTGACTCGCATGCAAGACATGAATATATTTACATGTTATGTATAATCAATTTATGGTTTAAATTTAACAAATTTCTTTTTAATTTAATTCACATAGGAATATTGTGATTAGAGATATTTTTTATAAAATCATCTAAAGATACTCATCATTAATTTAGTTAATAAAATAGAAAGTATTCAAATCAATCATTGAGGAAAATTGTAAATGTAAGCTTTTATCTATTGCTTAATCTAAGCTTTAATTTGCAGTCTTTGTTGATTTTTTTTTTTCTGTTCAAGTAAGGTCATAATTTTTTATATTTGATTTTAAGTTTATAAACTTTCTTTGCTTGTTTGAAAAAGATAAAATTGTTACAATTTTGATATTTTACGAAATCGATAATTATTTTTAGGATTGACGCTCTATTTCATTATTATAATAGTTGTAACATTATGTGCACTTGTATTATTAAATCCAATAAAACTATTCTAAATTAATTTTTCTTTTAATTCTATACGATATCAAATGTATCCAACAAGGAGAAATGATAAACTTATGGTGATTTATCCCAAATAAAATATGTTGTAATTAAACACAGTAGCGGATCTTGACATTTAGTCTTGGGGAGCCAATTAAAAAAATTAAATATGGAGGAGGATGCATTTAATAATTTATTTTATATAGATTTTGTGATATGTATTGTATTGTATTGTGTATTTAATATTTTTTTCGTATCAAATTTATATAATTATATTTAAAATTATCAAATTTATTTTTAATCTTTTAAAATTATTATATATAAAATTAAATTATAAATAAAAATAATAAACTAAATATATGTAAATTTTATTTTGAAAAAAATCAGTTTAATTTTATATATAAATACATATGATTACATGTATATTAAGGGTGTTTGAAAATTTTTAAGAGGTCAAAGCCCCTCTGACTCTCATTACGGGCCGGCCCTGATTAAAAACTAGTATTTTAAAAGTAAAAATATATACTGCTACTCCAATTGTGATTTGGATTTTCTTTTGTATTGCAGACACAAAGTCTGGATCACCAACTTCAACAGGTGGCCCAAAGGGCCAACCCTTAAAACTCAAAACTCATAGAAGGAAAAAAAGGAATTTAAAAAAAAAAAAAAAAAAACAGCCTCTGAAACTCAAAAGCTCCGTCAATGCCTTCGCTTACCGAAACACACTGCAATAAACAAAGAGACGAATAGGGGGAAAAAAAAAGGAAATTATGAGCGAAGAAAACTTGGAAGAATGGGACGCCAGTTTCCTGGAGGAGCTTATCCAAGTTGAAGAATTCGCTCTTTCTTGTTCTAGTGTTATCCAAAACAACCCTACTTCTTCCTCCTATTTAGCGCCTTTGCCGCCACCACCATCGTCACATCATCAACAACTACATTTTCCGCCGCCATCTCGCACTGATTCCATCAGTTACTCGCCTCCGAGAGCGCTTTCCCAGAGAACCGCCGATTTTGGTAGCGCCTTAAATTCGACTGGCGTTATTGCTAAATGCGCTACTCCTTCGACTCCAGTGCGGCGTGGTGGCAGTTCTGATAGCGCTAAGGGTATTGAAATCGAGCTTTTAAAGGTTAGCATTCACGCTTGCATACTCGGAATTCTTGTTACTTTGTTTTCTTTTATGATAAACAAAGAAGTCAGTTATTCAAGATTCTTGAAATGTTCGCTGAAAGTGATGCTTTTACAGATTTTTACTTGGGTATTTGGAAGAAAAATAAAAAATAGTATTGGAAATATTACCAATATTAGAGAATTGTGATTGATATATTGTGAATTATTATTGCAGAAGGAGTTGGGACGTGTTTCAAAGCAGCTTGTGGAACTGGTATGTGTATTTTATTATTAATATTTTGAGTCCTATAATACGAATTTGTCGTGTAAATCAGATGTCCTAGATCTGAAAGCAATTGTTGCATGACCGTTGAAATAAAGTATTGGTGGTAAATTTTTAACTCGTTTGGGATTGGGCCTTAGGGAGATTATTTAGGTGAACAACTTTTGCATGCTATAAGTGTTTATTTTTATCCATTTAGGAACATGAGTGTTCAGAACTTAAGAAGGAAAGAAACAAGGAGGATCAGCTTACATTTGCCAATTCAAAAAATCAGGCGAAAGTTGCTAATTGTCATGGCTTGAGGACTGCAAAGTTGTGAGTGGAATTGTTCTCTCTCTATCTCTCTCTCTCTCTCTCTCTCTCTCTCTCTCTCTCTCTCTCTCCCACACACACACACACACACACACACACACACACACACACACACATACACACAAATGCATGCATGCATGCACACACCC
>JBBYHM010000010.1:4247671-4259891 GCA_038381775.1 Adansonia rubrostipa | reverse complement strand
CACACACACACACACACACACACACACACACACACACACACACATACACACAAATGCATGCATGCATGCACACACCCTTGCGCACTGACCATGCGAGGACCTAAATGTAGAAGGTGGAAATTTTGAACATTGTTCTTCTCATGGTTCTCTTCTGCAGTTCATATATTATAATTCTAAAGGTACAGAAAACTAAAATGTCATTGTGTAAAACCCAGTTTTCTTAATACTTTACTGCTGTCATGGGATTTCAGTATCATTTCATGCAGTTAGGTTGAAATATATTGCCTTAAATTTCTCAGTACATGTGTAGGATATCTTGAATGACATCTGCCTTAATGACAGAGAACATGGAATCCCTATTGCTGCTCATCATGGCGTTGTAGAAGAATTTCCAGATGCAAAAGCCTTTAATGATCAGATTGGCCTGCATAAAGGTTAGAAGTTAATTGGAGACGTATTTGAATTTGTTTCATTTGCCTCTCTAATTTAGTTCTTAACGGATTTTTTTGAGTCCTCTGTTCCTTGTCTTTGATAGCCAAGTCAAGCTGCAAGGAAAATGGAGTTCAGACAGATCTAAATGCTTGTCTTGATCTTTCGAAGAAGTTGCAGGGCATCTGGGGTTTGCCAAGTGACCAAAAGTTTGGAAGAAATCTCATATCCAAGTTGTTTGCAGTTTGTTCGGCAGATATTGATGTCCTGTTTGGGTACACTAATATGAGCTCACCTTCCAAAACAATGGAACCACTGCCAGTTAAGAGCTCTGTTGATATGGCTTCGCAGAACTCAATACATACTTTTGTTAGTTCTGAAGCTGCAAAAGTATCTCATTTCTACTCTGCTCTGATGAAGGTCCTGCTTAATCCTATTGTCTTTTATGCTTGTTTAAACATGTTATGCCTATTATTGCTTTCTATCATCTTGAGGGCAAAAATTAAAAAAAAAAAAAAAAAAGAGACATCAGCAATTAAAACTGGATTTCTTATGAGGGATTTATCATGATCATTAGCTCCTAATTATTCCTCCCCCTCTTCCCTATCCCTGTAACAGAAAGAGAGTTACACAGTGATAAGGTGCGCCCTAATGCATTAGGATTTTGCATTACAAGGTCTGGGGACTGGTGAGGGTTAAAAATAAGCAGGCCATCCTTACCCTTCATTTGAAGACTGGCTATGTCTACGGCTTGAAACTTTGTGGCCTCCAGTTCCAAGTGATAACAACCTTACTTTTGTGCCAATGCTCATCCTGAAATTCCAATCTTAAGAGAGAATGAATTATTTAACTTCTGAAAGATTAGATCTGTAGAAAATTAGAGATGGGTTGGTAACCTTATTTGACATATTGACCTATATTTGGAGCTAATTGGTGTTTTTAAGGGTTAATGGTTCTATACTTTTTGAATTATTTTGATGTTGCAGATCAGTAGTGGAATGCTACAGCTGGAGGCTCTATTTGAATCATTGTTTGATCTCTGTACTGTTGAAAATGTGAGTTGCTAATTTCTTTTTTGAACTTGGTGCGAGCGTATATGGCTTAAAGAATCTCTAATTTCAGTTGTTGAAGCAATGTGCTGTTAACTTTTTTCACCTAAGATATAAAGAAATTGTGCATGGTTTAATATATGCTAAATTAACATGAAATATTCATGTTAAAAAGTTAGGAAGTGGAAAGATATTCTAGTAATTTCATCACCCTTTTTATGGACAATTATGAGGCTTTTCTGGGCCTTAGACATATTTTCCTGTTATGGATCAGAGCCTCTGTGTTAATCAAGAGCCACTGGTTGGAGCTTATGATGGATAAACAATGTTTCCCATTTCTAATATATTAATTAGATGTCTTATATGCCTTTCCTTGCTTGGGAAGTGCTTTTTCTGTATTTAGCTGCTTGGGTGACATGAGAACCCAATTTCTTGATAGTGTTTATTGTCTTTGGCTTCATTCATTTTCTAGTAATGTCTGAAACAGTAGGTAGGATTGGTTGGATGGCCCAACTACTTGATCATGCCTTGTAAAAGTGTCTCGAACGTTTCTTACTTTTCTTTGTGTGTGTGAATGTGTGATTTTTGTTCGAATTATGAAGTTTTATTTATTTATTTTATGGCGATTCCTAAGGACCATCATTTTTGTTCTGATACAGGTAGTTATTGTCTATAGATCGCTGCGTATACTGCATGTTTTGTTGAATCACCTTTTGGCTTTCGAAAGGAAATCCAAAGGAAGGTATAGCTAGCACTTTTATGTTGTTTTTTACCTCTTTTATTTTTTTACATGGGTTTTTTATGTGCTCTTGTTAAACCGTGATAGTTTACAAGCTATAGTTCATCTATTCCCTTTTTTGACCTGTAGTATTCATCCATTTGAATTTGTCAGAAAATCGGGTGGGATACATGCAGTTCTTCACTTCTCATCTAATTTTCCTTTTAGTATAAATGGAAACAAGAAATTTCAGTGCTCAAAATTGTTTTTCCTATGCCTTCCCTCAAATAGCTTCTGTGGTATTGTCTATGAAGCAGTGCTTTGTACTTTTCTTTTTCATTTATCTATTGTATGCTTTTCCTTATGCTGGAAATAGCTTCTGCTTTAGCAAAGGAAGACTTTCTATATGTTGATCTATATTGCGTGCTTATGAACTTTGATTTGATCTTTCCAGTGCACTCTACTCAGGGAAAACTTCTTGGTTGAGCATCTTAACTCTGGGAGCTGCATTGATGATATATTTGGACATGGAACTAGAGCTCAGGTTTGCGTTGGCGTGGATGGGACTTATACAATTTGCATGCCAGCTGGAGTAAGACCTGAAGCAGAATATCCGTGCAAGAGAGGACATAGTGATACTAGCTCTGCATTGCTGTTTTCCCATATAAACTGGATTTATCTCTTTGAATTTATGCGTCTAATTGTGATGAAGAGTGGTGAAGAATGTGTAAGATTGGAAGCAGTTTCAATTATGAATGTGATTCTGATGAGAAGTGATGCTTACACAGATAGAGAAAAGTAAGATTGTATGGTGCTCCTTTTGCAAATTTCTAGGATGATATGCTAGTTTTATTTTCTAAAAGCCTTTTTACTTGTGCTAGGTTTGGCCTCAGTCAAGTGTTTGAATGTATTTCACAACTACTGAAAAAGGAAGCTGGGTTGCTTGTACAAAAGGAGGCTGTGCATGCTCTCTACCTGCTTTTAAATTGTAAGTGAACGCTTGTCCCTTCTGCCTCTTGTTTCCTCTTTCTTTCAATGCACAGGAAAAAATGAAGTTGAAATATATATTCTTCTACTCAATAGTTAGTTGATCTATCATACATATTTGTTTTATTCTGCTTTAGAATCATGTTACTTTAGGGATGGCAATGGATTAAATATTCAACTCAGCATATAGTTAACTGATATCAAGATAGGCTATCCGGCCTTTCCAATAAGAATATTCTATTAACAATTTTTTGGTACAAGAGGAGAGGACCTAAGCTTGAACCTAAGATCCCCATCTCAAGCACCTTCCCCCAGTTGCCCAAACCTTTCTTTCCCTGGACTTTGTGTTCTTTGCTGGTCCTCAGGTTTTTAAGGCCAAGGGATAGAATGATGTCTTTTGACCTTTTTTTCCCTGAATACAGTGTTATTTTTCAATAAAAGCTGATTTTATCATTGTGCCTGTTCCCAATGGCTTATGGGTCTTTGTTGGATGAAGGTCCTAAATTGGTGGTCACATTCTGCGTTGGTTGTACAATGGAGGCAAGTGCTGATGCTGCTAGTGATGAGGAAAACAGTGCTGCTATCCAAGTATTCACTATCATTCTTGAGGGGTTGGCCGACTGTATAGCTTGCTCTGGGAACAGTTTACGGGTGGGTTACATTAAATAAACTTCATTCTTGACTTATTCCATTAGTTAATGCATTATTGGTACTTCAAAATGTTGTAAAGTTTAGTTAAAATTATCCAAGGTTTCCTACAAAGACTATTGACTCATTCTTTTAGCTAATGCTAGTCAAGGAATATGATTTCTGAAGCTAGTAACTTTTCAGGCCTTGGAACTTCGCAAAAATGCTGTCTCCTTACTTGCTTTCGTGGCCTCGTCTGGAAAATCTGGCTTTGAAATACTAGTGAATCACAAGCTATCTAGAGAAGCTAATTTTCTAACACTAATTCTGCAACTATTGGCATCTGAGATAGACTTAGAAGCCACAGTCAATGCTGATTCTGATGAAACCTTTAGAGCAAGGTAAGTGATGGCTCTGGATGTGTGTGTGTGTGCCTGTTTATGCATTGTTCCATGATATGCTTGGGCTAGCATGAATTTGCTCCCATTCAATGCCCTGGTTACATAATTATTCCCCAACTTTGAGTCACACTGATTAGCTCTTTGCCTCCAATGCTGGCAATCCTTTTTCAAGTATACCAAAAAGAATGCTGACAATCTTTGATGTTCTACTTTAATGTTTTATTTATCTTAAACAATGTCTGCTCATGTTAGAGGTCCTTTTATGTGCAGGACGCTATTGATACGGGAAGTGCTGATATTACTCAATAGACTTGTGTCCAACCCTGTACACTCTGCCACTGTCTTGAGATTGTTAACCAACAGCAGGTATATGGTCAGTTTAACTTTTGATGTCGCAAACAGGTTGTCCAGAAAAGAACAGAAACTAAGGTTGTCTGACAGCATAAATAAGCAGATGAGAGAATCAGAAATTGTTGACTTGGGACGAATATTCAAGAGAAGGGTTTCCACTTACCTTGGAGAATAACTAGCTCCTTTCTAATTACGGCTTTTTCCCAGAGAAAGAAACTTGAGGCATTGGTGCAGAGTGGAAAGCAAGACGTCAAGCGATTGGGTGAGGTGCTAGATCTGAAATGCCTTCCCCAGAAAATTTTGGCTATATTTTGATGGAGTTAATCCTGAAGCGATTTTGAAACACATTTAGCTGATTCTTAACTCTACATAAGTTGCTTATACTAGCTGTATTATGGTCGTCATTTTTTCATCTTGAAAATGGTTTTATTGCATCATACATAGTACTTGGCCAGGACAATAAATAAATCAATATATTTTACTTGATGAGAACAGTATGTCTTAACTTACTGAGACAATTGGGCAAAGCCCAACAAATTCAGATAAACAAACAAAAAACAAGGAGTACTACAAACTCAAACTGGCTATTATTTAAAACGAGTTTGAAGCGATTCGCTACTAATGACAGTGCTGTGCTCTTTCTCCCCTGATCTCTCTATAGGATAGACCTCCCATTCTCCATTTCTCCAGTAAGTATAATAAACTTCTGGAATGTTTGCAACTTTTGAATAGTCTCCAATTTGGGCATCAGGGCGAAGGGTCATAATCAATTCCTCAGGCATGTCAAAGAATTCGAGAACTTTTAAATTAGCCAGATATTCAATCCCTAATGGCACCCTTTCCAGCATTTTGCAACGTCGGATACTCAGCTTTTCAAGGTAAGGCATTGCTCCTTTTTCCACTTCTACGCATTTGAGTCCTTCAAACTTGTCTATACCTAGAACTTTAAGCTCCTTAAAGCCGCCAGCCTTAAACCGTAAAGTGTTTCCTTCAACAGCCTGCAGCAGTTCAAGATGTATAAGATTGGGCAAGTTTTGAAGAGATTCAAGTGCATTGTCTGGCAGCCTGCTCCATTTTAGATATACTACCGCTAGGCTTTCAAGAGAAGGTATCCAGTCCGGTATCTTTTCTAATCTCCCGTACAAGTATAGCCTTTGAAGTACTAGAGGAGGAGAAGAAAGATGTTGCAGATCAATGAACTCTTCCTTCACTGATGAAACGATAGACAATGCACGAAGGTTGATCAGCTTTTCAATGGATGAGCACAAAAGCTTTCCATCTTCGTTCCTCAAGTTTGTAATGCCTAGTCTTCGAAGATGCACCAATTTTCCTAGCTCTATAATAAGAGCATCATCATGGTTTACCTCCATAAAACAGAGCTTTTGGAGGGATTTTAAAGCTCCTATACCTGACAAAGCCTTAAAACCGTATTTGGAGTTAAAGCGTGAGTATGAGATAAACTCGTAACGGTATACCAGAAGATGACGAAGTCTCTGGAGTTTTAGGATCTCAACTGGCAATTCAGCAACTTGGGAATGTTTAAGATCCAATGTCTCTAAGTCCTGAAGCTTCCTTATAGAGGTTGGAATAGCCTTGATGTTGGTATCTCTCAAGCTAAGATACCTTAAAAGTCTCAAGTTGCTAATTTCCTCCGGAAACGTCCGTATAGGCGCAGCTCGCAAATCTAACACCTTAAGCAGCCTACAGTTACTAGGAAACAATGTATTTGTTGGTGAAAAGGAAAGTGGATCGCCCATACCAAACATGAACAAGGAGCGTAGGTGAGCAACATTCATATTTTTGTGTGCATTTGGGAGTGTGTTATGTATTGCCAGGCGGCGAACCTTGTCAGACCATGTTGCACTTTGCTCTTTAGCTACTGCAACAAAGTTCTGATCCCTAGCATTTGAAATGATGATTTCTCGCAGAAGGTCGTGAATTCGGCATGTTTTGACCCTTCCGTCATTGGCTGTCCCTGCTATTTGTATCATGCTTCTGTTCAGGAGTTCGTTAAGGTAGTCCTCTGCAACTTCTTCTTGTGTCTTTCCTTCTTTGGCTTCAATGAACCCTTCTGCAATCCACAAACGAATCAGCCTCATATTCTCAATCAGATGGTACTCAGGGAAGAGGCTTAAATACAAGAAACAAGATTTCAAGTGGTATGGCAAATCATTGAAACTCAGCAAAAGCACTTCTTTGAAATTGATGAGTCTGCTGTTGTCCTCAATTTCAGCACCGAGGCTGCGATAAACCGTCTCCCATTCAGCAACTGTACGTCTTTTTGTCGCCAAAACACCACTAATGGCTACAATTGCAAGTGGCAGTCCCTCACACTTCTCCAGAATACGTCTAGAATGTTTCTCCAATTCAGGAGGACATGAGTTCTTCCGGAAACATTTCTTACAGAAAAGAGTCCAGGACTCGTCCGGAGATAAGGGCTCAACGTTAAAGACCTTATCTTCAGATTCTATGCAGGACGTGAAAGCTACTTCAGAATTACGCGTCGTGAGCAACACACGACTACCACGACCATTGTTAGCTAATGCGTGACTGACCACTTCCCATTCATTCATATGCCACACATCATCTAAAACAATCAAGTACCTCCTTTGCTGCAGGAAACCCTTGACTACCATTTTCAGCAAAACCGCATTCATGTTATCTACACCTTGAGGAACTGGTTTCCTGATTGAATCAAAGAGTTGCCGTACCATGTTTCTCAGGAGTTCCTCTATCTTGAGAGGATGAGAAATAGTAATCCAAACATGTGGAGCAAAATGTTTCTTCACCTTCGCATCGTCATAGACTTGCTTCACCAAGGTAGTTTTTCCGGACCCTCCCATGCCAACCACTGAAACCACCTTGCGCCCGGAGTTTCCCTCAACCAACCAATTGATCAGTTGCTCTTTGGACTTGTCAATACCTACTAAGTCAACGCTGTCTAGAAGGAGGGCATCCTCTCTTCTGTCCTGCCATGGATTAACTGTGGCAATGGAGCTTGGACCTTGCTCATTTGTCCCATTATTGTCAAAATTTGGGCGCCTGGCAGATATGTTTTTGATTCTGGATTTGATGCCATTTATCTTGGAAGCAATCCGGTGCTGAGCTTTCAAGCTTTTTATAAAGCAGCAAATATTGTATAGAAAAGCATCAAACCCATGCCTATGGTCATTGACAAGGTCAAGCTTGTATTCATCCAGGATATCTTCAGTATCGTAAGCGATCTCTCTTACTTGCTGAACCCATACCCTGAGTTCTTGGTTACTCTCCCCCACCGAGTCTGCAACTCTCAGGACTGCCTTCCAGCTCTGCAACTCGTCCTTGATGTACTCTAAATCTTCAGGAATCCCTTGCAAAAGTTCCACCTCACTCTCTAGAAACGATGATAGTTTTTCAAGAAGAAAGGATACTGCAATTTCAGCCATCGTCGATTTTCTATAGATTAGTTTTTGCACCTTGAAGAAATCAAAATAAGGTATTGGTCTCCGTGATTTTTATGAGTTCAAAACCCTGTTATTTATAGTAGTAGTTTGGCATATAGTCTATTCAAGTATGTACACGTTTTGCCACTCATATGGTCAATTGGAGGCGACTTTTCCACCGTTGGAAAAAAAAATTTGGTACTTATTGAAACAAATTGGCATGCTTTGAACATTACTTTTAGTGTACCCATTCCAGACGAGACAGCCACTTTCATGGCAAATGCTGAGAAATAGTTACGCAGTAACGTATTTGGGTGTGCAAATCATTATGGATAGGTGGGCTAGGAAAGGAACATGGAGCAACCAGCCAAACCAGCTGACTACGCCATTATCGATACCAATTCTTGTCCACTAATTGGTTAAAGGGACAGCTCCATTGTTTAGACTAAGCCAAAGCTCCAATCTGGTTATAAGTCTGTGGCGTAGGCTTTGTGGGGGGATTTGGTTAAAATTTCAGCTTTCTGTATTTTGTCTAATTTTGCAAATTGTAATTTCGAGTGTAATTTTCAGAAATATTTCGTTTATATAAGTCTAGATGTCATTGCTAGCTCCTATTATACATTAATGGCCCCGTCTAGCCTAGCAAAATATCGGTCTCGACATTAACAAAGCTGATGTTAATAAGAAGTAAGCGCGTGGACTTAGTTTTCCAATTCCAAGTCCTGAATTATGCTAGCAATTTTGTTTTGAATAGTGGTAAACGTCTTTTCGAAGGAGTCTGGAAAGTAGAGAAAAATATGACCTGAAATATAAAGATAGCATGTTTAAGTCAGTCCAAAATTAAGAGAAGAAGAAGAAGAAGAGCTGAACCCATTACTTGAAGGCTTTAGCGTCCCTTTTATACATAAGCGCGAGAGCATATTGTTAAGTATTATTGTCTAAATGTGACTAGTCGTCGGGCTATTAAAATTTTAACCTTATTTGTTAGGAAGCATTGATAGCACCCTACTGATCCGGGATGCATTGTATAGAGATCTTTATCAGAAGTTATGTCAATATTCGAAATATGCTCTAGGTGACTAGCAAATTAGAAGATCAAGTGACCAAATTATTGAACTGGAGTCGATCAAGTCGTGATCGCCTCATGAGAGACTTGGGCGGTAGTCATGGCCATTTAGACAATCGGTGTGCTGTGGGATATAACAAGTAGCAAAGAAAAATAATCGAAAGTTATCAGAAATTTCGCATGCATTTCAAGATTTATTTGGTATTTTTCTTAACTTGCCCAGCAAGAATGATTAGTAGAATCTTCCTTGACCAAGCCAAAGCGATGTACACACAATATTCGAATTTAGAATACAAAGAAGAAAGGCTACTTTTGTCACAGTCTTACACAAATTTGATCAGCAACGGTTTTTCACGTCCCTTAACTGTGTGCACCAAGTCTCTCTCATCCAGGTTTTGCAAATTTTTAATACGTCCGGCTAAAGAATATTTATTTAAAATTAATTAATATATTATTTCAAATATAATAATTGCTAACTTTAATCGTCATTTTAATGTTTTGATAAAGATAATATTATATTAATAATAATATATAACCAGCGAGTCAACGGAAATTTAGGCAATATTGAGACATTAGGCCAGCCTGGAAGTGTTGCCCGGTCAGTGGCTGCAATATCTCAGCTTGTCAGAGAAGTCTCACGCTTGATAGCCGTCAAAGTTGAAAGTTTCTAATGTTGAAAATCAGGCATGGTAAATTGGGCTTTCCCTAGTTTATATATGGGTAAACAATCCTAAACTTTAAACTTGAAGGCCTGAGTCCTAAAGCTTAAAAGGTTTCCAGCTTGATAGCTTAAGCTCAAAAGGTATCCGCGATTTTGGGGCTTGTCTTTTGACTTTTTTGTGTGCTCGATTTGGTGGGGAAATGTATATACTACTTTATACGAATTAGTATCCATTTATTATCGTCATTAAATTAAACTCATCTAATTATTTAATTGTTTATCATTCAAATAAAATATACATATTTTTTTCTGAGAAACTTTCTCTATCATCATCCTATAATAGCGGAGGATTGATTGATTTTGAATCAATTAATTAAATATAACAAGATAGATCAAACTTCTTAAGAAATCGATGACTATAAGCATATAAAACAAGTTTTGGTTAACCAGTAACTATCAAGGATGTTAATATAATAATTTTATTATTATACTAATTTTTATAATTAAAAAGAAAAAAATTATCATTTTTACTGACTGTGAAATTATTAGATTTAATATTATTTATGTTATCCAAAAAAAAAATTATTAGAATTGATAAATGAAATTAGCAAGTTTACATATTTCTTAAGGTGTAATAAACAATTAAAAATAGAAAATGTTAGACATGCGCAAATCTCTTAATATGTTGATTATGAAGTTAAAAAATTTTATTGATGTTGTATAAAAAATTAGACCTATCCATGAGTCATGTTATCTATTGAAATTTGAAGGCTCTTGTAATATTAGTGAGGGATTCGATAAAATATTAGGCCAAAAAAATCAATTTAGTTAAAAGAAGATATTGGCTCCAACTTCAATTTTTAAGCTTAACTTGACCCAACTTTCTTGTCAATTATATAATATATATTATTTATATTTATATATTATGTAAATTTATCATATAAATATTAAAAATTTGTTAAATTATTCTTATTTTAAAATTTAATAAAAAAGATTAAATTACTAAATGTCAAATAAAAAATAGCATACCTTTTAATTTTGTTAAAAAAAATAATGTAGGTTTGCCTAAACGATTTAAGATTACTTATTTATAAATATAAATAAGTTTTGACAGAATTTGAGACACATATAATAAGTTGGATCAAGCTTAGACTAATATATATGATATTGGTATTATACTTTATGAGCTTGGAACGAACTATGAACACTTCTAATAAAAAAACAAACTCTTACAATTCTTATATTAACAAAAACTGTTTGAATATTTTCAAAATAAATGAATGGTTATGTCTTCAATAGTTATAAAGTTATGTCTCTCGGCATTTTATATGGTGTTTCTTGATTTTTTACCAAGTGTTATGACTATCCAAAAGATACTTATTGGATAAGTTATGCGAATATAAAGAGACATTTATTTATCTCTAAATAGACCATATGTATTGGAAGACAAATACAGAAAATTTAAAATAAAATTGTAATAGTTTTGCTATATACTACTTAGTGCATAGTAGATTGATATCGTCAATGCAAAATGTTGTCAATCATAAGACTTTATTATATTCTCGAAGTTTAATGCCAGTAACCCTTTTGCATACCTAATCAATGGTGGGGGCGAATAAAACCTTAAAGCAAGTGACATTGTTACACACTTTGAAGCTTTTCGTTAATTTATCGTGTTTTCAATTCCCCACGTATGAACAAAAACTAAATAAATACTAATCTTTTAAAGAAAATACATAGTAGCAAAACCCGCAGCCTTAGGCTTGAAAATCACTTTCTTGTATGCTTAAGTTAACCTAAAAACTCTCGAAGAGAATATTAATTCTCCACGGAAGCTACAAGCTTTAAGAGAACTAGGCAAAGAAAGAGAACATAAAAAGAATAGAAAAAGATACTTAAATATATTATTAAAGTGTTTGATATTACAAATAAAATTAGAGAGGCCTTGATCAACCCATTAATTTTGCCGGACTTGCATTTTATATTGAAATCAAATTTTATCAAAAAAATCTATCAGTGTGCTTGATTGATAATAACTTTGTTTAAATTAAAAAATAATTATTTATAATATTATTAATAAATACCATGAAACTAAACCTTAACAAACAATGGATTTTATAATTTGATTACCCGAGATGAGTAAGTTCGCGAGCATTATGATAATATTAAACAAATTTTTTAAACACGAAACTTTTATTTCAGTAATCGAAAAATGCCCAGCGAAAGCAGTAACTCGATTGTTCCAGAAAACGTGACCCTATGACACATATAAATGATGCATTAATTATTGTTCGGCATTTTCGCAAAAAATAACCGTCCCTTTCATAAATCAGAGAGTCAATTGATATGACAAAGCGAAAAAGAGAACAATTAATAAAGCAGAATAGCGTGCGCTAACTAATCCCTTAATGCGAAAACTGATAAGTTTTAGGTGAAGTTAGGGATTCAACCATATGACGATTGATGTAAGACATTTCAATTTGCCCTCTGTTATTTAAATCAGTGGGAT
>JBBYHM010000010.1:4221879-4247571 GCA_038381775.1 Adansonia rubrostipa | reverse complement strand
AAGATTCTATTAAAATTTGTGCCTCTTTAATTTGTTAAAATGTCTTTCCTAGATTAATGGGGAGGAGAACCTTCCTTTTCATTAAAACTTGGAACGGTATGTTAACAAACAAATTTCACTTTTGTTTATATTTGGATGAACTACATCAAATTTTGACAACTCTTTAAGAGTCACACACACATATATATTTATAGAGATCTTTTCGAGTAAAAATTAAAATGGTTTAACATTAATTTGCTTGATTTCTTTTCGATAGATATTATAATTCGAGCATTTGATAGAAAAAAAAAAGCCCTGCCAAGATTCCCGAGCATCAAAGGCTTTGTTTCTTTGCACACAAAAGAACGTCTGGCCAATTTTTGTTAGTAAATGAATTTCTAGCATATGTTAGTTATAAAGTTTGTTCTATTTTTGATTATTTGTTAGTCTTTCTTCCGTTTATTTCTACAACTATTCTCGTTATATTTTTGAAATAATAATTCTCTTTGACAATAAATTTATAACATATAAAAAGTAAAAAATAACACGAATTAATGATACCTTTGAAGAAACAATATAATGATCTTATCATCAATGCTTATGATTTTTTTTAAAATAAATCTTAGGCCAAGTTTTAGAAGTTTTAATAAACCATATTTAAATTTATTTATTTTAACTAATTAATAATTTTTAAATAAATTAACTAAATTTAGATTGAATTAGCGAATATGTTCGGTGTGGAAAAGCACATAATAACAATAGTAATGTATAATAATAATTACATATTTTTTTTAAAAAAAAAAACGTCATTTTTTAATATGATTTAACTTAAGTCATTCACCTGTATATCCAAAAGAAATGATGACACACAGATAAACTTTTCTGTCGAACGCCGCTAGCCACTTAAATGCTATGCCCTTCACTCTTAAGACCCTGAGCATGCGCAGCTCTAGAAGCAAAACATAAATGGAACTCTACATCTTCTTATTGTTTTGCCTCTCCTTTTTCCTCCTCTTCCTTCGTCGTTCCTCCGCCCATCGCCTCCCTCCGGGCCCTATCAACCTTCCTATATTTGGTTCTCTCCATCGCCTAGGCTCTCACCCTAACCAATCCCTCTTCGAGCTAGCCAAAATCTATGGCCCTCTTATGACTCTCCGCCTTGGTTATGTCACCACCATCATCGCCTCCTCCGCTGAAATCGCCAAACAAGTCCTCCAAGCACACGAGCAGACCTTCTGCGACCGCACTGTTCCTGATGTCGTCGCCTCCCAGCCTAACCCTGAGTCGACCCTTGCATGGGCACTCGGCGATAGCAGGTGGCGCAACCGCCGAAGAGTATGCAACACCCAGTTGTTCACTGTGCAAAGACTCAACTCACTTCAACACCTTCGCCACCAAAAAGTTCAGCAACTTATCGAACACATCAAGAAACAACATGCTTCAGGGTCCGATGTTAACATAGGCCAAGTTGCTTTCGCCACAACATTGAACTTGATATCCACTACAATCTTTTCCACGGATATCGTGGACCCCGAATTCAGTACAGCTCAAGAGTTCAAAGATTTGGTGTGGAGGATAATGGAGGATTCAACGACACCAAACTTATCAGATTATTTTCCGATCTTAAAAAGGTTTGATTTGCAAGGAATAAGGAAGCATATAAGGCCGTCTTATATGAGGTTGCACGAGATATTTGATGAGATGATCGATAAAAGAATGGAGGCTAGAGCTTCAGATTCCATGAACAGAACTGGTGATTTGTTAGATGTGCTTCTTGATCAATGTGAAGAGAATGGATCCGACTTCAGTGTCCAAAATATCAAGCCTTTGATCCTGGTAAGAATTTCGCTTCCTTTTCATAAAAGGAACTTCTAAACAAACTATTTCCCTGTAAGCAAGCAAAAAAAAAAAAAAATGCTCGTAAGATTTTGGAATTAATCAAATAATTTTTCCTGTCACGTTTAAAACTTCAGAAACTATGGTATGATTTTATAACAAAACTAAAAATCTATATTTCAATGGTGATATTTAATTGCGCAACATTTTAGGCAAATAAAGTAGAAAATGCTACCCGCTTGGTTCAAAGATTTGGATTGAATTTTTTTTTAAATAAAGTTTTGACAGTGATTTTTAATAATTTAAGTAGGCATTGATTTGAATTAAATTATTATTTGAGTGATAAGAAAGATATTTTAACTTTTTTTCTGATTGTTATGTTTCAATTAGTGCTTTATATATTGGCAAAGAAATAAGATCAAACCAGATTTGAATTTTTTAAATATAAAAAATGAATTTGGTAGGCAATAATGAAAAGGTTCATGCATCTGCAATAATATAAAAATATTTTTTTACATTATTAATTATCTTTATAAAATTTAAAAATAATATAATAATTATTTTTTTATTTTAAAAATTTTAATTAATACGGAGAAGCATACTTTTCCATCATGTAAATGCCAAATTAGCTGGCAACCACGGATGGATGAATTATTTGCAACTTCCTACTACTTCGTTTCTAGCTATTGATAAAATAAGCAAGGGATTCGGGTGTTTTTCGTTTTTTAATTATACTTGTTTTTTAGCTTTTCATTATGAGCTAAGCCTATGACAATTACACAAGTCTGAGTTGCCACGTTTAGTTTTAGATATTGAATATGAATGTCCATTACTTAATACCTGTCCTCCAAAATCTGTAACATAACATTATATTTTATATAAATAATTGAATGATATTTGTCATTCAACCGTTAGCCCTCACAAGTTCTTCTTTTTTTTTTTAAATTTGTCAAACAATTAAAGCCTCACATAGCTTATCAGTATACCAGTAATTATATTCCTCTCTGCAGTGCTCTCATTTCTGACGGAGGCAGATTTTTTTGGGTATATATCTTTTAGAGAATCATCATATATTAGATTAAATTCCACATAGTGTATAGACTTAAATATTTGTTCAAGTATTTATGGAGGCAAATCGTATATCCTTGAAGAATTCTTTTTTTCAAATATATTAGCTTAATTAGAAGGAAGTATATTTACGATAATTATATTTTAACTAATTAAGTATTTAATATTATATAAGATTTTTAAAAAATTATATAAAATTCACATTTATAAATGATAAGTTTTTACATAATTTTTTATTTTAATTAGATAATTATAATATTGTAATAAAAAAATTACAGGTAAAATACTTCTTATTTCGAGACATCGATTGTAACTGACTTTCTATTTCTCTTCCTCGTTAATTTTATATGTTAAGGCCTTAATATTTCATGCCCTAGATGTCTTCTAAATTCACAATTTTAATTATTACTTGTTAAGATTAATTTAAAACAGGACTTATTCATTGCTGGAAGTGATACATCTGCAATAACAACAGAATGGGCAATGGCAGAGCTCCTTAGAAAACCTGAAGTGCTACAAAAAACAAGAAGGGAACTCATAGAAGCCATCGGAAGTGACAGAGCTGTTAAAGAGTCAGACATTGATCGACTTCCATATCTTCAAGCTGTTGTCAAAGAAACAATGCGGCTCCATCCTGCTGCTCCTCTTCTCTTACCTTACAAAGCCAAAAATGATGTCGAAATCTGTGGCTACACCATACCAAAGGACGCGCAGCTGCTGGTGAATGCCTGGGCTATTGGTCGAGACCCCAAATACTGGAACGACCCTTTTTCGTTCAATCCTGGAAGGTTCCTTGATTCCAGGTTAGACTTCAGAGGTCGTGATTTTGAGTATATACCATTTGGAGCTGGTCGAAGGATATGTCCCGGCTTGCCTCTTGCAGTTCGTATGGTGCATTTGATGGTAGCTTCTATGCTCCACTCATTTGATTGGAAACTTCCTCAAGGAATCAATCCAGAAGACTTGGACATGCAAGAACAATTTGGCATGACTCTCAAGAAAGCTATACCACTTTGTGCTATTCCTATTTAGGCCTAGCACACGAAAAAGGTTATATATCTTTCTTGAACGTGTTAAAGCTTACGCGTTAAGTGCTAGTTTAGTATTATCTTTAAAAATAAAGTTTAGATTTAAAAGAAAAAACTGAGCTAGAAAAAAATATTGCTTAAGAAGTTTTAAGTAGTCAGTATTGATTAAAATAAATATTGTTATAAATTAAAATATCAAAAAAGATATATTTAAAATAATAAAAATTTAAAAATATAAAAAAATTTGTTGTAATGAGATGTAAATTTCACTTAAAAAATTATGTTACGAACAATAGTAAATAAATCTTAAACACTTACGAAAGCGTGAACAATCTCCAAAACTGTTGTAAAAATGGGTACCATTTTCTTTCCATGGTCATATTAGTTAGTACTATATTTTTGCGGGGAAATTTTGATAGAAGTATATTTTAACTTCTTAAAATGATCAACATACAAACACACTCCCAAAATTTTTACTGAACGAAACAGAGCCCAAAGGGCCTTACCATCAGCCCGTTCAAATATTGAACTAATTACAGTAGCATGATTTTGTCAATGTTACACTAGTACCATTTTTTTATCTTTGATGAAGAAAAATAGCCTTACGCTACACTATAGTTGTATTAATCAAATCTTTCAGTACTTGTCTTTTGTTGTATAAAACAATCAATAAAAGGCAGGGCACGAGATTCGAGAAACATGAACTAGTAGGAAGACGAAGCATGCCCAGCTACTACGCCCTTGAATGGTTGGCATGTACATTTTATTTGTCCTTGCTTAAAAGCAGTCATAAAGTCATAATTTTCATTTGCCGATTTGCAAGGTTTCTCTGTCTTTAAATTCTTAATTAGTCTTTCTTTTTCGCGTCTACGCCTTGAACACTTTGACGCATCCACTGCCCACAATCTGACCAAAATGGAACTATACATCATCTTGTTTTGCATCTCCATCCTCTTCCTACTTTTCAAGCCCTTGTTCCACCGCTCCAGGAGTTTAAACCTTCCTCCAGGTCCCATTGGCCTCCCCATACTCGGATCCATCCATCGCCTAGGCCCTCATCCAAACCAATCCCTCTCCGAGCTTGCCAAAATCTATGGCCCCATCATGACTCTCCGCTTAGGCTCCGTCACAGCAGTCGTACTCTCCTCCCCTGAGATGGCCAAGCAAGTCCTCCAAACTCATGCCCAGTCCTTCTCCGACCGCCCAATTCCTGATGCTATCGCTTCCATGCCCAACCTCGAAGCCTCCTTGGTATGGGGTCCTAGCGATGACAATAGGTGGCGGAAACTCCGAGGAATATGCAGCACCCAGTTGTTCAGTGCACAGAAACTCAACTCTTTACAATACCTACGCTACCAGAAAGTTCAGCAACTTATTGAACATATCAAAAAACATTATCTCTCAAATTCCCAAGTTAATATAGGTCAAGTTGTTTTTGCTACTACTTTGAACTTGATTTTCAGTACAATGTTTTCAATTGATATTGTTGATCCGGAATTTAGTACAGCTCAAGAGTTTAAAGATTTGGTGTGGAAGACAGTGGAGAACGCAGGGAAACCAAATTTATCAGATTATTTTCCGGTGTTGAAGAGGTTTGATTTGCAGGGAGTGAGGAAAATTGCATTGCTGCATTATGACAGGATGCATCAGATATTTGACGAGATGATAGATAAAAGAATGAAGTCTAGAGCAGCAAATTCAACCACCAGGAATGGTGATTTCTTGGATGTGCTTCTTGATCAATGGGAAGAAACGGATCCGTTCTCAATCGTGAAACGATCAAGCCTTTGATCCAGGTGAAAATCTATAAACTTTTCTTGGTAAATTTTGAACCTTAACCCTCCTAATCAAGGTGAATAATATAGTGTGTGAAACTGAAGTTCGATGAAACCAATTTACATGTTGAAAGCGTTCACATTTTGAGAGAACTTGTTCATTGCTGGAAGTGAGACATCTGCAACAACTACAGAATGGGCAATGACAGAGCTTCTTCGAAATCCCGAGGTTATGCAAAAGGCGAGGAAGGAAGTCATTGAAGTTATTGGCTTGGAAAGAACTGTGAAAGAATCAGACATGGATGAACTCCCATATCTCCAAGCTGTCGTAAAAGAAACCCTGCGGCTTCACCCAGCTGCTCCTCTTCTCTTACCATATAAGGCAAGAAATGATGTAGAAATCTGTGGCTACACCATCCCAAAGGGCGCTCATGCTTTAGTGAATATATGGGCCATGAATCGAGACCCGAAATACTGGAATCAGCCCCTTAAATTTAGCCCTGAAAGGTTCATTGGGTCAAAAGTAGATTATAAAGGCGGAAGCTTTGAATTTATACCATTTGGAGCAGGGAGAAGGTTATGTCTTGGGTTGCCTCTTGCAACTCGGATGGTGCACTTGATGTTAGCTTCGATGATCCTTTCATTTGATTGGAAACTTCCTCAAGGAGTCAATCCAGAAGACTTGGATATGAAAGAGCAATTTGGTATGACGTTGAAGAAAGCTATACCTCTTTATGCCATCCCTGTTATGAGAAAATTTGAATAAACATTAACGTAGAGAGCTTGTCCATCAAGATAACACTATTTGTCTACTGCACAAGCTCACCAAGTAAACTTATTTTTATCTGTCAGTTTTTCCAAATTAAATCAAACAACTTGATTCATTTGAAATTCTAATGAGAAAAAAATCTGAATGAAAAGAAAATTAAATCTAAGCTTAAACCATTAAAAAGTAATTCAAATAAATGTTTCTCTTTTTAGCTTAAGGGAAATGGAAAGGGAATCAGTCAATGAAGAAAAAAGTTGAAAGAAAAAGAGAAAAACAGAAAGAAGAATCGAGAGAAAGAGAAACATTTAATCACGAACCACTAAAAATAAAAATAAAACGGAAATTAGAACGTTCCAAAACCATTACTAATCGCATGACAACATGCATAAAAAATCAGACTTAGCGTTGCAGACTGCAGAGTTGCCAAGCCGAGGCAGCTTGGCGGGCATTTCGATTTGGGAACCAGTCCATTAGTCAACCGAAGTACTGGGTTCTAAAAGCTGGGTTGGACCCAAAATTTTCAACCCAAAGAAGTGTTCAGCCATTGCTGGACACTAAATTGAGTCCCAAATCATTTTTGTGGGTTCTTTTCATTTTCCTGCTCTCAAACCTTGCCCTTCAAAGTTAAACGCCAAGCCCTTAACCTTAAAAGGACTAGAGCCAGTAAATCATAATTTTCTTGTACAATATGTTCTCCACTAACTATGCGACTTTCCCCCCCCCTAAATGTTAGTACAAAAGAAGGCAATAACATTTTATTTAACACATTTATATCGGATTTAATTTATTTATTTATTTTTTGTGGATAACTTAAAACTTATATCAGACTAGCTCTCGCACGGTCACACCTTATAAAGGAACCGTCCAAAGAATGATTAGGGTAATGCATGGCACGGGCTCCATATTGGTGCCTCCGCCACTCTCCACCCCAAACCCCTCGTCTCTAGCCAGCCATCCCTTGCGTGCCACGTGGCATCACTTTATCCAAACTAAAACAATAACCACCAAGCTTCTCCATGCCTTCAGCCTCATCAACAATTCCAATCTTTTTCATTAATTTTAAATAATATATGTATATAATAATATAGTAACTAAATATCTAGTATAGTTTCACTTTTGCTGAGGAAACGAATTTTGAAATGACACTTTTATCCACTACCAATTGAGTCAAGCCCATTCACGACCCCTTCATGCACACCTTAATATCACCTCCAAACTTGTCCAAAACTAGGGGCAGTCACAGAAACCCACAAACAAAAGACACCTCAGCTATCCATCACCTCAGCACTCAGCAGCAGTCACTGCCGTCTGTTTTCTCCAACGTTTTCCTCTTATTTGTGTTCCAAATTTTTCCTTGGAATTCAAAAGGACAAGAAGACAAATTCATTTTTATGTGGTCTTTTATTACCATGTAAATAGTTTGCTAGGCCATTACCATTTTAGCAATCTCTTCCTGTCTAAGATTAAGTTCTCAAAGTTCCCTCTCAGAGCAGACAGAATAAGAGAGGGCTAAACAATGGCAGTTTGCACGGTATACACCACCCAATCTCTCAATTCAACATGTTCAATCTCCAAACCAACAAAAACCCATATAGGTTTTCACCAAAAGCAAGTAGTTTTCTACAGCACTGGCAAGAGAACCAGCAAGAGATGTACCAGTAGCAGCTGCAGCAGCGGACCATATGTCATAACATGCTCAGCTGGTGATTCACAAACAGTTGTCATTGGTTTGGCTGCAGACTCAGGATGTGGGAAGAGTACCTTCATGAGGAGGCTAACAAGTGTGTTTGGTGGAGCAGCCGAGCCTCCAAAGGGAGGCAATCCTGACTCAAACACACTCATTAGCGATATGACCACCGTGATATGCTTAGATGATTATCATTCGCTCGACAGAACTGGAAGGAAAGAGGAGGGGGTGACAGCACTTGACCCAAGAGCTAACAACTTTGACCTCATGTATGAGCAAGTTAAGGATCTCAAGAGCGGTATTGCTGTCGACAAGCCTATCTACAACCACGTTACTGGTCTCTTGGATCCTCCTGAGCTCATTAAGCCTCCTAAGATCCTTGTCATCGAAGGACTGCACCCCATGTAAGTAAAAAAAACTAGAATCTAGAGCCATTCATTTAATTCTCTCTCCCTCTCTCTCTCTGTCGCTCTTTTTCTCGGTTTCTCAGCCGTACATCTGTTCATGAAATTTTGGAACTTTGTTCCCTGTATGTTTTGAGCTGTTTTTGATGAAAAAAAGAAAGATTCCATAAAACTAATTATGTTATTATCTGGAAATAAATAACTCTCCTTTTCTCTGTTTCTAAACCCGCTTACCGGAATGTCAAGTTGATTCAACGTTGATCAATCTATAGAAATTTTAAATTAATCAGTAAAGTTGGAGTCCCCAAACATTCATTGATTAAAATTGATTGATTGGCAGTTGAGTTTTGAGTTTATGAAATGTTTTTGTTATGAGACAGTTGGGCTTGTTCTGAATTGAAAACCTTGGCCCATTGTAGTTATTGGTTTTAACTTCACAGCAAAAGTTTTCGGCCGCTACTGTTTATTTTTATTGAATTATTCTCTTACTTGCGGCTGTAACCATTGTAGTTGTTGATTTAAAATTTCATTTATTTCTAGCACACTTTAGTAGCTCTTTTTTTATTTCCCCTTTTACGACAAATATTTATTCGAATTACCCACTTTAATAAGTGCTTTTATCCTAATATATAGGTTCGATGAGCGTGTGAGGGATCTCTTGGACTTCAGCATCTATTTGGACATCAGCAATGAGGTCAAATTTGCATGGAAAATTCAGGTGACAAAACTTTGTACACTAATGTCATATTGTTTCTGCAAAACCAATGCCTGGATTTTGTTCATTACCGTCGTTCACCTCACTTTTGTTGATAACATTGCAGAGGGACATGGCTGAGAGAGGGCACAGCCTTGAAAGCATTAAAGCCAGTATTGAAGCCAGGAAGCCAGATTTCGATGCCTATATCGGTAAAAAAACTGCATAATCCCCTCTCAATGTTTAATTTTATTTACAACTTACAAGGAATCCCATTTGCATAGAAACAAATCTTTTGTGCTTGAGCTGCTGTAACTGTTAGCACTAAGTGAATCCGGTAACAGTGCCAGACGAATACAACCACGTCACATCTTCTATTCGGTGGATGCAGATCCTCAAAAGCAATATGCTGATGCAGTAATTGAAGTTCTGCCAACTCAGCTCATTCCAGACGACAATGAAGGGAAGGTTTTGAGAGTTAGGTTGATAATGAAAGAAGGGGTGAAGCATTTCAGTCCAGTTTACCTGTTTGATGAAGGCTCAACCATCTCATGGATACCATGCGGAAGGAAGCTGACTTGCTCTTACCCTGGCATCAAATTCTCCTATGGCCCTGACACTTATTTCGGCAACGAGGTATTCTGACATTCCTTCTCCATACTTTAGCCGGCTTTTCTCAACAGAATTCGATAATATTTCCTATTTATCTCAATTCTTTTATGCCAATGTTTCTGTTGCTCATCTTTAGGTCTCTATTCTGGAGATGGACGGGCAATTTGACAGATTAGATGAACTTATTTACGTTGAAAGCCATTTAAGCAACATTTCTACCAAGTTCTACGGAGAAGTCACCCAGCAAATGTTGAAGCATGCCGATTTCCCTGGAAGTAACAACGGAACCGGCCTCTTCCAAACCATTGTCGGGTTGAAGATAAGAGACCTCTATGAGCAAATTACCTCGAGCAAAACTGCAGCTCCACTGGAAGCAACAAAAGCCTAAGAGAACAAGAGTTTCCTCATACATTGGACCAGACCTTGAGTTCATAACAAATTATCCTCTTTTCAGTTCTCCACTTTCCACTTCCTCTTTCAAGTTTCATTTGAGTGTCAGTCCGTTGTTGCTGTCATAAGAATTGAGTATGCTCCTATTTATTTATTTTCTGTTGTAATTCTGTGAAGATTTGTGATATAGAGAAACAAAATCAGAGTTCAATTTCCACTTAAGAAGTTCATAAAAAGACAAACCTTTTGGCATCATCTCTCTCTTGCTTATTGTAACAATTTATGACGCTATGATTTTTTTTACCTCTCGAAATAAGAGGATTTGGCCATGGAAGCATGGCCATTAACCTTTTTAATAATGATTTTTACACGTTTATCTGTCTCACCTATGTATTTATTTTCATTCCCAATGCACAAAATTATAATCCCATACAGGTGAAAGTAAGAGTGTTATTTAACACGCCAAAAGAAAAACCTGATGGAACTTAATAGCATAGTAATCTTCTGCAACCCTATGTCAGATATACAAACTGAAAGCTCCCTAAATCTTCTGGTAATTTTACTCTTGGAAATGGGGTAGGGCTTTAAATCATTTAAACTTGCTTTCTGGAAACAATTTCAACAGAGCACATTATGCTAAAAGAATGTATAAACCAATGCTAAACATGAGTATGGTCCATATAGTAGAACTCGGGTGAAGAGAGAGAGGGAATCGAACAAACCGTTAAAACACACGAGGGGTAACTAAGCAGAGATGATTTACAGCTTTGCATCCTCGGCTACATAAATTTTTAGAATTCATGTTCTAGGAGAAAAACTGTCATGTCCGGTACCTGATTCCATTCATATACCTAATGTAGTAACTTCCAATGCAAAGAGGTTACTGCAGAGAAGGAAATAATATCCAAGCAAATAACATGAAAGTTATTTTACAGCATCAAGTTTCCACAAGTAAAGTCGCTTCCCCTTCTAAGTTTTAGCCAAATAAAGTCAGATAAACTTTATATACAATCCGACTTTTCAGACCATCTATAGGATATGGCAGTAAACCACATTCAAACTAGAAAGCATAATATATATTTGAAGCAACCATATATATTATGCCCAAATACCAGCCATCCGTATCTCTACTTGATTGTAACAAACTTGTTTGTACCATGCCTAGTCCAGTGGTCTTTCAAGTCAATGGGATGAGAAAGATCATCACCTTCACCTGCAAGTCTCAAAAGAAGTTTCAAATATGCTCCGTTGCTCATTTTTCTCCCAGCCACATGAGCAGCGGGCCTTGTGGGACTCATGGGGAGAGAACATTCTGATATATTCATAGTACAACACAGGGATTGCCAACCACTTGCATCCCACTTGTAGCACACTCTCGCAACACCTGTACAAGAGCATATGGGAGAAGGCAACCCAGAGAAATCAAAGTTTGCTCCATCAAGATCAATGTTGAGATTCTTCTTCTCACGTTTGGCTTCAGGAATGCATGGTCCTTTTGCCTTCTTAGGAAGAGAGGGTTTTTCTTGGGCTGCTTTGGCATCGGAACCTTGGATGCAATTTCATTAGAACCCTTCACGGAAGGCTTCTGTTTCACCACCTTTGTGGCTTTAATCCCCAAATCATTTTTGTTCTCTGACTCAGTTGCGGGAGCAATGGAACGAATGGGAGCAACAACAAGACCAGGTTCATGGCGCATTTGTTGCAGAGAACTTAAACCAGGTTTGGCTGTGGGGTTGTAATTACAAAACCAAGAACAAGGTGAAACGGATAATCCATTGCCAGTTTCAGGCATCATGTTTTTATTGGAATATGACCTCATCTTCCTACCTATTACTTGGTTGTGCGGCACAACATTAACAAAACAATATTCAAATCAGCACATAAGAATTTTCTATAATTACCATGAGATACTAAATGGCTTTCAAACATTCAAGGAGCAAAAATCCAAGACCATTTTATATATCATTCAATGTTCTATTATCTACTATACTTTCCCCCAAATAGACAATACTGGATGCACAAGCACACAATGCAAATAACATCCTAGCAATGACATATACTGATCACAACGCTTGCTAGACAACAGAAACTGAGAAACCTTGCATGCATAAACAGACATATACATCTTTTGAAAAGAAATTGAAAAGTTATAGTACAGATATCAATGAATAGGGGAGAAAACCAGATTGAAAGACAGAAAATTTATTATCAAGAGAGGAAAAAAAGTGAGAAATTCACTATAAACTCCAAGAAACTGAAGAATCAAAAACAAAAAGCACACTACATCAGAATAAAAGCTACCTTAAATTCTGCAAATGCCTAACCGAAGCAGAATTTAGCAAACCCATCAAGGTAAAACATATGAAACAAGGTTTTGGATAAATAATAAAGAAGCTTCCATACAAACCCCATCTCAAAACAGACATATAAAGGCAAAAGCTAGACCAAATTTAGTTTATATGAAACCACCCAAAACTCCTAGAACCCTGAAAATAAAAACCCATTTGAGGAAAAGCATCAAAGCAACCATAAAAGAAAGAAACAATTAATAATATACTGCATAAACCCATACGTCAGCCTGAAAAGTCGAAGGCAAATAGACATTGGATTTAGAAAAAAAAATTAAAAAAAAAAACTTTTTAATTAACAACTGGTAACCATAAAGTAAGAAACCCATCAAGAAAAAAAGAATATATTAAGCTATAAACGATGGGGGAGAAAAAACATAAACTATTTATAGGTACAGGACTGAAAGGAACTTACAAGCTTGGTAAGATCTAGCGGGAGGTATTTCTAGGCAAGTTTCTGTGCTGAAAAATCTAAGAACAAGAACATTGTAATTTGCTATGCTCAGGGGGAAAAAAAAGTTTCCACCTGTATGGTTAATGGTTTCTCAGTCTGTCTCGGCACTGAGCACGAAGAGCATTTGTAACTGAATCTGCTGTCTTTTCCTCCCTTTGCCTAAAATTTTGTTAAAAATAATCATTTGCTATTTATTGCACGAGTTATCTCAATCTCAAATCTCAAGTTTACGATTAGTAAGAGTTCCGTTTGTCTCGAAAAACTCTTGCATAGTTACATGTTAGCATTAGTATAGCTGCATAGAAATCTGTGCGATGTGTACCATAATCTTGTTAGGGGTGCATTTGCCAGATTTATAATTTCACTTTCTTTAAAACTTTTGTATCGAATCAAATGTTTTGGAAGCTATAACAGCATGACTCGAATTATGAAATTCCAAATTATTATTTCTTTAAGAAAACATATTTTGTTTTAAAGATTTGTACTAAAATGCTTCCTAGTCCTTATCAACGAATCAAAGTACCAAATTCAACTTTTTTTTCTTTTTTTTTTTCTTCTTTTCTGTTGTCATATATTTAATTGACATTCCGATGTAAGCAAAGGCCAAAGGGAGATCATTTAGTTAAAATGTTATTGGAACACACAAAATAATCGTATGATCAAATATTTTGCAACATCATTTTTTAGAGTTGTAATCATGAAAGAAAGCTTTCTGACTGTACAATAAAAACAATCTCGATCGAGGATCAAATTTAGAGTTGTGACCGAGACAAAAATCTGCAGAAAGGTTACCACTGATAGGGTCAGCCAACAATTGCGAGCAAGCTTTGCCTGAATGCTGGGACTGAGCAAAACAATGAGCCAAATATACCAGTCAGACCATAAGCAATGGCACAAAAAGGAAGGGCTTCAGGCTCCCTGGCTGATAATGCAGCTGTTCCCAATCCATGGGCACTGGAAAAAAACAAAGATCAACTTTCGAGAATAGATGCATAATCAATAACATATACATACATGATGAGGAGGAAAAATGATAATTTTGAGAGATAATCGGGCAGAGTAATAATGCTGAGCTTTCACCTGGTTTTATTAACTGTTGAGTCTTGAAGTACATACCTGGATGCAGTTGCTATTCCTCGAGCAATAGGGTCCCGAAAACGTAATTTGTCAAGTGTTGCTTGCACAAAATTTGCACCAATCAGACCAGTCGCTACAACTGCAGCAGCTGTGAGAGATGTATTGGCACCTACAAGCAATCTAGACAAGTTATCATATACACTTAAATTAATCCTATAACCTATACAGGTAACAAACGAAACATGATTCAACTCCATTTAAGTGCTCTGAGTAAAACATTTGATTTAGTTATGTCATATATGAATCAGAAGATGTATTTGTCCGTCACTTTCTGCAAAGTACAATAAATTACCTTACCCTCAAAAAAGGAAACAATGCTCAGAGCTAATGCCACAGTTATACATCTTGGTAGAATTGAAATAGTCAGACTTGGTTCTAATCCAACAAGGCGTCCAATAATTGCAGTTGAATACAAAGAAAATAAACTTGAGACGATGATAGATAAGAAAATCTCAGCTGCATGTCTCTTAACAAGCTGTAAAAGTCAAGAGCAACAGTTATTAGTTCACACAGTAGCTTTTCATTAATTGGGGCATAATTTGATAAGAAATTGGATGCTAAGATCTTCCATTAAGATAAACTTTTGTAACATCAAAGTTGACACTCGGCTGAAACTTATGTCTGGCTTGTTGGTCATTGATAATGTGAAAGGCGGATTATGATTTATGAAATTATCTCATTTTGCCGAATGAGATTGGCAGGTCGGTTACCTTTCTCTGTTTGAACATTGAGAAAGCAAAAGAAAGAATAACAGAACCCAGGAATCCCATGAGAATATCACCAGCTCCAGGATTAGATGACACCTTTGTAAGGTAATCGGCTGCAGGAATCAAACACTATCATAGCTATATAGAATAACAATCACATGCACATAAAGCAGAAACCTGAAACACGGGAAAATCTTCAAGAACCGCATATTCAAGGACGCAATGCATATTGATAGGTCCATGTTGGTTTTCTTTTAACTAAAGAAAGGAAGATTAACTTTTAAATATTACCTAAGACTGCATCTACTCCCGATCGTGAAAAGTATCCAAAGGCAAATGCTGCCAGATCTGCAGAGAGTGCACAACAAATAATTGGATGAAAAACCTTTTTCACATCAGATGGCAGCCTGAAATCAGAATAAAAATTAGTAAAACTTTCAACAAGAAATACAAGTATTTAAATCAAAAAAACATAGATACAGAAAGGAAGTAAAAATTTTGTTATTGCTGTTATCAAGAAAAACTTGTCCATATGACATTGCTCTAAAGGGGAAAATGAAATATTACCCAGAACCAACCATGTAGCCCAGGACGGTGGATGCAAGTAGGAAAGGGAGGCATGTTCGGGCTGTTGTCCCCAATGCTGTAGGATAAAATATTGCACTAACAAACGATACAACAAAGATACCACCCCAAGTCCAAAATTCTGTAGAAGAAAAGGGGGAAGGTTTTGACATAGGCTCAGCATCTGTCATTTCTGTCTTCACAATGTTTCTCACTGCAATAGCTGAAAAACCCGCCACACAAAGTGAAGCTAACCATCCTCCCGCTGCAGCACAGTTAAACAAACTTAATTGCTACTATATTAAAGATTAAGATGTTGTGAACTTGCGATAGAATTCAATAACCAATGCCAAACCATGGATAAAAGATTTAACAGTAGACATGCTTGAAGAAATGAAGTTCTAACTCAGCAAAATGGCAATAACATAAAAGCATTATATTATGCTAGCTGTGAAGTTGTGTATGAAAAGACCAATAATAGAACAACACCAATGTATTTAAAAAATAGAGGATGGTAACAGGGAAAGAAAATTAGCTAAATGAACCAATGAACTGATGAAGAAACAGAATTATTGAAACAAGGTTAGCAATGCAACTACCGACTGAAATAAAGCATGTGAAAAGTGAGTAACAAATTGAGATAATTTGAAAAAATGAACATAGAAGTGAGGCTTTATAGTTAGTTATAAAGTACCTACCTTTGTGACAGGGAGCTTAAGATAACTCAGAAAACATCGCCCGGTTTTGTCCAGGTGAATAAGTGATTTATTTGAGAGCAAAAAGTACAGTGTTCAACACAATGCTAACATTAAAATGAAACAAAGACACATGTACATACATCCTAGACTTACAAAAGAAAAGGTTAAAACTTCCACCAGACACATGGCAAATCTCTCTACATGAAAGTTAAGAGGAAGGTTCCAGCTAGCACACTATTCATGTTCTTTTTCTCATCCCAAAAGATTCAATTTTCCACTATAAAACAATGACAAGCTACTAAAAAGTAAATAAATAAAAAGACATTAGAAGGAAGGTTCAAATTTTCACAAATCTTCAATTTTACATTTGGAAGCAAACAAGTTCTGCTAATATGATTTTCAAGGCATTTGGGAAGAACAATTGGCCATGCTCAATTCATTGACAAGTGACACCAGGTAAATGTATTGATTCAGCCCGAAAAATGCAAAAGAAATCCAGTGATTAGTGAATCCAAAAAGAACCAATAACGCAGAAAACAGTACCCTTAACAAAATTTACATCTGAAAGAGGAAAAAAAAAAAAGACTTCATCAAAAGCTTATAGTAGTTTACCTATGATGAAGCATATCTTGAGGCCTGAAACAGCAGGAATATCTCTAACAGAAAGTGGCAAAACCACCAAAGCTGGAACATAAAACAGTGGAAGCCATCTCTGAATGAACAAGAGGGCTGGCTCAAAAAAGTTCATCAAACTTGTTGCAGTAGCAGGCACAGTGGAATCAAGAATCACCAAAACAGAAAATATACAAAACATTCCGAATAATGCACTGGGAAACTTTATAGCAGCACTCACAAAAGCTTTCTCCAATAACGTATCCGTTGCCAGAACTATCCCAAGCGAAACGACCAAGTGCAATACCCCAAACACCTATACAAATAAATGAACAACCCTTCAGGCTTAGGAAATGTCAAGAAACATTTGATAAAGTTTTCCATTTTAATAAAAAGAAAGAAGATTTGCTTACTCTTTGAGAGATAGTGGAGGTGAAAATGTTTCTATTTTCTGAAGCAGATGGTTTGGCAGAAGCTGTTCTGCTAGAGCTAGTTTCTTGAGGATCCATTTGCAAGAAGTTGCAGTTGGGTCCAAGAACTCTGAGGGGTAGCGATGATTTATGGGGAGCACGAGCAGTGTAATAATGGTGTTCATGCTTATTTAACTGTGGGCTTCCATTGAAAGGAACAGGTTTTTTAATTTCGAGGGATCATGCGGAGGTTTGGCTTAAAAGTGAGACAAGTAAAGGATAAGGAATTAACGAGCAAAAAAAAAAAAAAAGTAAAGGATAAGGAATTGGACTGATGGTGGTTACGAACAGAAAATGACAAATTCGTGGGTGTCGTCACCAATGGAGTTGCCATTAAAACTGAGAAAGAGACACCAGAATTTCTAAGAAACTCGCCATTTTCACCATGTGAGGTGACGGGGGGTATTTTCAAATGTTTGTATGGACGTAAAACGACGTTGTCATCAAACAGGATCAGATTTGGTTTTTTTCCCCTTCTATGAGCATAGTGATAGACAATCATACTGCGGCCTTCGCTTAATTTACAGAAAAATTTAATCAAGGGAAACAAAAAATAGGATGAGTCTTGAGAGTTATTTAATTTAACATTGAAAAAAATTTTAAAAGAAAATGTGTTGGATAATTATCCTGTATTTATTTCAGTAATTAACGTTGCGGTTGTTGGGGCCTCCATTATGAAGTAGAAAAGTTGAAAGGTCCAAAAAATTGTAAAACGACAGAAAACGGTAAGGAATTTCTTGAATACCATTTTAGAAAAAAGGGCCCAGCTCACTTTAAAGCCACTGGCCATTGGTTTTAAATATTTATTTATTTTGATAATGAATTTTGTAATTTTTATTCATCCAAAAAAAGCAGAAAATCTGCCACCATGATACAAAGTAAGGGCAACTAAAAGCAGCACAACATTACGGCCGAACCAAATTGAACGCATTAAAACATAACAAAGAACAAAAATGAGAAAACTTGCTGCCTGGAAATGGAGGAAACAACGCGCTTGCTGCTAAGCTTAAAGATTATATATGATGGAATAAGCTGTTAAGATGAACTTTGATTACATGTAGAAATAAATGCGAATCTGCCTGTGAAGTTGCTTGTCATAAATGCCAATTACGACAGATCAAAAGGGAATGTTAAAAGCGCATTGAAATGTGAAAACCATGAATATTAGCAACGACACTTTTAGCTTTAAGCTCAAAGATTTATGCTGCTGTATTGCGGGATGTTTAATCCTGGAAAAGAAACTGAGTTGTTACGTCAAGGATCTGTTAAAAGCCATTTTTACATTCACAAATCAATAATTTACAAATAATATTTGTGGAACGAGGAAAGAAAACCATTGAACCCTGCAACTTCACTTGAAAAGTGCCAATTACAACCTTGTAACAAAGGCAAGTTCAAATCTTCAAACAGGTTCGGACTCGAAACAACCCTCACAACTTCTGAAACACCAAATTTAGCATACTAGAACTTCAACCATAATCTCTGGAAAAAAAATGCCTCAAACTTTATATAACGATTTGTACTTACGCTAAAAAAAAAAAAGAACGTAATTACAGGGAAGGACTCCATCATCAATGTCTGATGGTAAGTTAAGAAATCTGACAAACTAGTTAAGACTCTCTCCTAAGCATATTAGTCCCTTAAAGTCCATGGCTCTACTTCATAATGATAGCCATATTGGGGAGGGGAGGAGAGGTTATACTCGTATTGGGGTGGGACGCCATGGTGATAGACATCTTGCGGTGGGGAGGTAGGCTGATAGGTATGGTGAGGGGGGGAGGGGGAACTGGGATCACTAGTTTGGGCATTGTCAACATAAGATTGGTGTCTATCAACTCTAACTTTATCGACTCTGACCTCTACCAATTCCTCTTCGTCAAAGGATCGGAAAATTGGGTGCAAGTAAGCATCAGCTAAGAAAGCTTTTAAGTTTATATCAGGTTCTGTGGTCCGATCCATTATGTCCTTTGCCATTGCTTCCTGCAAAAAGATGAGAAAAGAACTGTCATCAATACTTGGACAAAATTTTCAATTTCTTACAGGATTAATAACCACATCCAGTTAAAGATCGTAAAAGTAAAATTGCATGCAAAAGGAATCTCTACCTTGTTTACTAAAATTCTACAACTGTCATTACAACCAAGTCAGATATTTGCTCTAGTCAACTTACCTCCAGGGGATACTTTCTGAATGCGGGTTCAAAGCGGTTTTTGCAATACTTATGGAAGTATAATGTCAATATGGGTAAGACAACAAGCAGAGGAGTTGAATTAGCAGCCTTTTTGGTACTGAGCAGGCCCAATAATAGAAGTTGAGAGATCAATAAGCTTGCAATTATGCGGCTGTGCACATGAGGCCAGAATGCAGCACCACTCTCGTACTGGGGATTGTAGACGTTAATTATCTGCATGATCAAATGGCAAATGAGATTATTAAACCCCTTAAAACAACAGCAGATCTACAACAAAATAACATGATTTGCAAAAGCATCTTCATATTAGTCGACTTTATTTATCTTGAGAGTTAAGTTTTATCAGTTATGACCTAATCCTAACGAGTGTTGAGTTTCAAATGCAGATATTTTATTGTAGGCTTATAGTAACTGATTAAACTACCGGTAGACCTTGCAGAAAGCAAAAGCATATAAATATAAAAGCATTGTCCATAAACTAACCTGATGACGGTAAACCAGGTAGGCAAAAGCAAAGAAGACTAATATAAAAGGAAGAAGAATGGGAGTAACCACGGCATATACAATTCCCAAAAGGAAGTACAGTTGGAGACTTGGGAGAGTTTCAGGATAGTCCACACTGCCAGGGTCCATTGCCTTTTCTCTGTCTCTTTCAGTCTTCACTATAAACATGTTCTTAAGATGAAAAATAACCAATGGTTTTAGTCGAAGAATCTCACTAGCTATACCAGCCCATCCATCAATCATTATATATGTAATAAAGAAAGTGGCCTTCATTGGTATTGACACCCCTATGGTTCTAGGGATCCTGGCAAAAGAGTGGAATAGTCAGAACATATGATAAGACATCTTCAAAGCTGTACGCTAAACATCATCTAAAATTTAGCAAAAAATCAAAAGTGGCCCTAAAGAAAAAGGAAAAAACAGAAATACAAAATAAACAAATAGCATGATGAATGATGAGCTATATGACCTTAATATTGCGGTATGTTAAATTTCATGCTATTGCTCTACCCACAATAACTAGTTCCCAGACACTGCCATCTTCCCAGTTCACTACTGTTCATAGCAATTCTAATGTTTGATGGCATTACAAGCCCTTATGGAATCAACTTTAGATTAACAGTAGACACGAGTTGTGCTTGTGTCAGTATCTTTAAAGGTCTGCAAGGGGTGTAGCATGCTATGGACTAGTATCCCCATATTAGGCAGCTCCTTCCTAGCTTATTCAGGTTTACCACGCAGCATCTCAAGAAGCCCACATTCCAGCATATTGAGAGGCTCGCATTACTAACCTTATTTAGCACTAGAGACGGTCGAAGCTCAATAGGAACCTTTTATAGTTTTATATCAGTCAGACCTTGTTTTTTAAGGGTCACTGTCAAAGAAGTCCATCAAAGGGATCTAGATTCATAGGTCTCTGTCCTTACAGTCACCTATCAGGCATTCGTTTTAAGACTATTGTCCATCTACTCCCTCCCTCTAGATCTCAGGTTTCAGCAAAAGAAATCAGCAATTTAAGACAATCCTATAGCATCTTAAAATAATAATTAAAAGAAAAAGCATCAAAGATGCACGGAGCATTACTGGGTTGGTGGCTGGTGAAGGAAGGAATGCAATTGCTGAAATGCTGTTCCAGTCACTATACTCCCCAAGAACACATTCACCAACATAAAATAATAGTACTTTGCCGCTGCTCGTCTTTCAAGTGTTGATAAAGCTATATGTCCCTCAATCTTCGACATGATCATCAATATAGTAGGCAGTATATACAGAAAGATTTTAAGAGCAAGACCAGGAAGGAAACCTTGCAAGAAAGATTTGATGAAATCCCTGCATATTATTTTCAGGCAACACTTTGTGAGTATACTAAATCAATATACAAAGTTTCAAAATACAAATCCATTCTTTGATTAATAACATTAATAGTTTGAAAGTTGCTATAATGGTGATAATATTATCATGGGAAAGTCTCCTAAGTTGCAAAGACTATGAAATCGTTAATGTGGCCCAACAAGACATACTACTGAAGTCCTGCATTTCTTAGATTACACAAAAAAATAAATAAATAAATAAATAATGACATATAAATTAGCGATTTTTAAAACAAAGTACTTTTATTTAGCTTCCAATGACTTTGCTCTTCCATGTAATTTAGACAATGATCAATGAAGGAAAACAATAACAGTAGAGCCCCCAGCCCCAAAAATGGCATGAAAGAAAAGGTTTTAGTCCCAGTTTGTTTATACAACACAAAGTATTAAAAAAAACATATACTATCATTTTGTAAGTGATCTAAAGAGGTTAGTATGAAAAGTGAACTCTGGATCGAAGGATGAATTTTCACTCAAAATAAATAGAGCAACTAAAATATAGGTGAATCACAATAGTAGCATCTACAAGCTAGGAATTGGTAAGCTAACTTACAGTTCTATAACAGGCCTAAGGAAAGGAACAACTCTTTCAAGACCCTCTAAATTTGCAAGAGATTGCACAAAAGCGATGGGTATCATGTAGAAAAATACTAAGGCAAATACTGATAACGATATTATTAGCTTCCGAATGGTCAACGAGACAAAAGGTATAGCCAGATTTCGCCAATAAACATCACGGGGTTCTGGAGCCCAATTTGTCAACCACAGTGTCGGATTTTTGCTCTGTTGTGTCTGTGCACAAACAGCAGCCCCCCAACGTGATTTGAATGATACAAAAGCAACAGGCAGAATGGATTTCGAATCTTTCAGAACTTTCTCGCGCTCTAGTTCCATCTAAGACGTTTTAAAACAATGCAATAGACAGACCATCAGAGCCATCCAGAAGGTCCAGAAAAATGCAGGAGGAAAATAGGTTAAAACCATACTCTGAAACATTTAAATATTGAAGGCATTGGAATGAAACAGCAGCAGTAGCTTACTTTTTTATCAAATTCTTTTATTTGTTGTTTGTAGAAGTCAATGGAATCAACTCTTTCACCCCATAGCCCAAGAAACCCTGTCTGTAATTGGAAAGCATTCAAAGTCATCAAATTACTAGGTCCATAAAATATTGGATGAATTCTTTAAGTTGCTAAAAATCACAAAGAACAACATAAAATATAAAGCTGACAATTTCTGCTACTACCACGAAAGTTTATAAGCATAAAATACCTTTATAGTTGGTCTCTTCTCTGGATGTCTTTCGAACTTCAGTTGATAATAGTCCAGCCAATTTTGGAGCCTATCTCTTTTTCTCACCAATTTAGCGAATTTGTTTGCATTATAGACTGCCTGAGTATAAAAACAAAGCAAAATCATAAAGCCAAGTCAAGCCCCCCAAAAAAGAACAAGTGCCATATTTATATTGTGCATCTGCTACACTCATTCTAATTAAAAGCATAAGAAATTCTTATGCAAAAAAAGTGTCTTACCTGGTGACAAAGATAATTATCAGGGTGATTAATTTTAAAGAAGTGGTCCACAGAATCTGTTATTGAGTGGCCAGGAATCTGTGGCACATTCTTCACAACTACCTGCAAAATTCACCAAATTTTACCACAAAAGGTTGAATAAACCACTTAATAGCAAAATCTAAGTATCATAAGAAGTGGGACTTATATGAGCATTCAGGTCGTTAAGTTTAAGAAAAAAAAATCCTCATCCTCAAATATTTTAAGTTGAGAACAACTACATGACAGTTTCTTCTCAACTTTAGATATACCGTAACTCTTCCAAAGAAAGTAAGAAAGAAAGTCCAACTCACAGTGAACTGTTCTGCACGCCTATGTTGTGAGGCCAAGAACTGCAACCTCATTGTTGCTACATTATCATATTCCTTGTAAAGCATGTAACAAATCCAAATTGTGAACAGGTATTCCAATCCTATATGAACAAAAAACCTGAAATTCAACCATAACTCATTAGAAAAGCTGGAAAATCAGCAAAATGTATTTATTAAATATATACGCTCTAAACTTACCTTATAGATTTAGGGCGAACATTTGATATTGACAGCTTATCAATGTCACTTACAACCAATTCTTTCCTCAAGAAAAACAACGTTCCACTTGACACATTCACCGGAATAAGGATAAGAAGTGCCACAACTGTTATGGGCACAAAAATCTTTAAGCTGGAAGAGAGGAAACAACTGTGTAAAAAAATTGCCACAGATATTAAAGCTTCTTTCTCTTATCTTGAAAGTGGACATAAATGCTTCAATTATCAAAGAAGTAGTCAAGGTTCTGAAGCAGACAACAAAAATGAAGAAGCGTGAGGTAATGGCAGCAATCTGTGAATAATTTAAAGAAATTTGATCTTTTCTTAGAAAAGAAAGGAAAATATAAAAAGTAAGATAATGTTAAGAGTTACAACACCCAGAGAAGATGTACAGAAAATCATCTATTCCACAGAACTCCATATACAAGCAAGTTCAAATAATATCAAGATTTCAGCTCAGTGAAATATGATGACCAGATGATACAATCTAATATATGTGTAAAAACGATCATTAAAGACTTAAACGTACAAATGAAACACCCTGAAATGAAGTCTACTCATCCGTTTCAAGTCCTGTAAGCAACGCTTATTTTATGCAGCAACCAAAAAGGAGGTCGCAAGGGGGATTTTTTAGCTGCTTCTTTGAATGACCTAGCTATTTCACTTGCTTTCTTACTAAGTCCTCGGATACTATTGCTGGACCCGGCTTGTACTTTTTTGCAATCACTAATGGGGAACAGTTGGATGGCTCTTAACTCTTGAATCGTGTGAAAGAGTTGCTTCAGATAGTCTCTACAACTAGTTGCCAATAATGCAGCTTCGGCTAAATTTAACTGATATCTAACAGTCAATGGTATTCCTTGAAATGTAAAAATGCCAGTTATTCGTATATTCCAAATAAAAAGGACACTAGGCTCTAAAATATCTAAAGCACATACAAATGCAACTAATAAGACCCCAATCTTCACTTAATGTAACACTTCATGTATAATTTGGTACAGAATTATACTATGATATGATTTTAACACAGGTGGTAACCAGAGAATGCGGTCAGCTTTGATAATCAAGCAGAGTTACTGAATCAAATGAATAGACAAGGAGCTAGTTCTAAGTCAAACTTTACCAGATTTGATTACTGAAATCAATCACATAAATATATTTCGAAACACTCTTTATCACAGTTTGTTATCCTTCAAATTCCAGAATTTCTCGATGAAATAACTGCTACCCAGAACCCAAAACAAGTAGAAAAGGATATGAAAAGATTAAAACAAGAAAATTGATAACCGTCCGGTGTGAATTCTCAAGAGAAAAGTAAAGGTGAAGTGTTTTTTTTTTTTTCCCTTTTTGTGTTTGACCCACAATTCAAATAACTTGAAAGAATGCAAATTATAGTACAGAATTCAATCTTTCAGTCAAAAGAAATACCATATTAACCACAACCATCGAGGAAATAGATGCCAAAAAGTGAAGGAAAGAGCAAAGGGTACCCAAGAGTGTAAATTCTGAGGAAAACAGCAGAGTCAAGGCCTGCATGATTGATAAGCTCGCTCTCACTCATCTTCAAAGCTTGAGGCATCCAATTCAAGAAAGTAAGATAAGTCTTGAAATCGAGGTTGACAAACTTTGCCACAAAATTCCCATCCCTTCTTGGGCTTGTTCTGCCTCCATTGATATACCATTTTGGGAAGTAAACCCTGTCATTAACCGGTTGAATTCTCAGCAGAGCAAAAGCCAACAAGAATGCAAATGCACTCAAAATATTGATCAAGGCAGACACCCCAATATCACCAAGTGTAGCCATTGGAGAAGAAAACTAAAAAAGCAGAGCAAACGAAAAAACACAGCCTACAGAGAAGAACAAAAAATGTGAAGAGTCTTGAAAGAGATTAAGAGAGACACAAAGGATATGCAAAGAAGCAAGGCAACCACGCAATGGTCCAACATAAGTTACTGCCGATGTAAGTAACAGAAAGGAAAGAATATATATATTTTTAATACATAGTTCTAGATTTTCTCCTTCTAGTGTTTAAGTGGGAAAAAATAATGGATTTTGATCTGTCAGGCTGTAATTGAGAAATACTTACTGGGATCCTCATGATTTAATCAAGGGTTTGGTTTATGTGTGTTGACTAGGAAAGAGTTTTCATGTGCATGTGACAGTGAGAGGCATAACTGTTGTTTCATGCCTTTATTGAATGAGAGAGAAAAAGTGGGGATGATAATGGAAGGGGATTGTATTTGTCATGGGGTTGGGTTCATGTGTTCATTCATGATTGTTGTTAATATTTTTTT
>JBBYHM010000010.1:4174258-4221779 GCA_038381775.1 Adansonia rubrostipa | reverse complement strand
ATGATAATGGAAGGGGATTGTATTTGTCATGGGGTTGGGTTCATGTGTTCATTCATGATTGTTGTTAATATTTTTTTGTTTTTTTGTCAGTCTTATATTATATGATTGAGATTAAAGAATGTGAAAGGGGACTCTTTGTCTATGGGATCTTTTTGACGTTTTCACATAGGAAAAATTACATTTGGGTGCCTTCCAATAAAATAAATAAATGCCCATTCGGTGAAAGTTTGGATTTGATAGTATATAATCTGACGGAGGGCTGAGACGTTGTCACTGCCTGACGGGCTAGCAGAAGCGGATGATAAAATAGGTAGCACAGAGGGTGAAAGAAAGAAAAACATAAATGAACTTTCATTTAGGGGTGAGTATAAGTCGATTCAAATCGATTTAATTGATTTAACTGATAAAATTTAGTTAATTCGGTTTGGTTAAATCAGTTTGATAGTTATATCGATTTTTTATGTCGATTTATTTGATTAATCCGATCGATTATCGGTTAGTAAAATTATAATCGAATTAATCAAATTTTTAATATTTAATATTTAAAAATTATATATTTATATATATTAATAGCCCAATTAAACTCATTTCCAAACTAAATATACAACCATTAGCTCAAGACCTAATAAATCGATTTAACCGAACTAACCGATCAAACCGACCGAAATTTAGTCGGTTCGTTTAATTCGGTTATGGTTAAAAATGTCGGTCGGTTCCTCTAGTTAAGTCGATTAATTCGGTTTGAAATTTTTTTTGACCGAACCGACCGAACCGATCGAATGCTCACCCCTACTTTCATTGCATAAAACAATATTTATTTATAAAAAATTGCCAGCCATTTATTATTTTAGATTCTAAAATACCTAACTCTAATTCTCCATTTATTATAAAAAAATCACTAGCCATTTAGATGTGATAATGATGGATGGAAAAAGTTGCCTGGCTCCTATCAATGCCCCAAAATCAGGCCAAGAAATAAACAAAGTATGATCTTTAATCAAATTTGCAGCACTAAAAGATAAAAGATAATAAAGAAATGATTCTTCATCTTTCGTAATCTTTTTCCCTCTAAAGTAAAAGGCTAATATTTGCGTAACCTTCTTCCCTTTATGAACAAAAAGGAACTTTGCTTTGTTTTTCCCCTTGATATCTTGGTGTTAATAAAAGTCTGACTTTTGGGAATCCTATGTCTTTTGGATTGGGAGGGGGTTTTTTTTCCCCCCCCCCCCCCCCCCCTCCCCCCCCCCCCCCCCCCCCCAACAACCACCCCCCCCCCCCCCCCCCCCCAAAAAAAGGTATTTTGAACTTTATTTTTCTCCCCTTTTTTTCTAATGCAAATTAATTGTTTTTTCTTTTTACACAAGTGGAATATATTCCATTTTCCATTTAAAGAAAAAGCTTAAAAACAGAACATGTAAAGCTGTTTTCCTTGAAGGAAAAGGGAAAATTGTTGAAGTAAATTTGTTTGGTTTGCAGTTGAATTCTTTGCCCCATTTTGTAAGCCCCATGGGGGGAGTGCACTAGACTTCTACAATCTGCTACAAAGTCTAAAAACTTTTGACATGCTGCACAATCATACAATTCACCTTAGAATTAGGTTAGACTAGGTTAGTTTACAAGTCACTTTTTAGTTTCCCTTATTGCCTATTATATTCCCTACTTCTCTCGTTGCATTTTCTTTAGTGAAGCTTTCTTCCGCATGTAATGGTTAGGTTTTTTTCTTTTTTTTTTTTTAATCTTTTAAAACAAAGCTTTTTTTTTATGCATTAGCAAATGAAATTTTTAATTTTAGAATCGGTATTAAAAGCCTGTAACATATCTATTTTTAATATATTTAAAAAAATACGTATTATCTTATTAATAATGATTCTTAAGTCAAAAGATTTTAATACCAATCAACGGAATAAATTTTTAATATAATATTCGCTGTCCTATTTAGTTGGGCTTCGGTCTTGGCACATCTTGATGGAAATTTTGTAATCTCATCTTTAGTGTCCAGGTTCATGTTTTAGCCTATTAAAATTTGGATCAAATAATGGCTCAGGCCCAAATTAGAAAAAAACAATGAAACTAATTTGCATTCACCTGTCTTTGATTTGGGTCCAGGCTCCGGAAACTGAGAAAACTATGTGAGCTTGAAAAATTCATCTTGTTTCTAACTAGTAATTCTTATTTAGATCTTTCAATTTTTTTTGTTAGACTTTGAAAGAACAGATCAAGACAAAAATGTCAATGAGTCAAAGAACGATACCAATTATATCCCACGATTTTTAGCTCGAAAATGAACGTAACGAGGTTTGCCTTTCCACACCCAAATTCTTGAGAATTTCACACCGGAAAACAATGAAGATATTCTATTATTCTCGTAGTCTCCTACATTGTTAATTTTGGCCCTTGCATCAACCTCTTCCTTTAACAATCTGCTTAGTGCCAATCGACTGCCGACCTTCATAACCCAACAAATATTCTTATCGTCTGACAATTTCTTCCTTCATCACCTTTGTCTATTAGTACTCCCTGTACCTTCATTCAACCAAGAATACAATTTTCATCTAGCAAGCAGAAAGCAAACATGGCAGAAGAGAGTTCTGAAGTCCAAAGCATTCAAGAATTAGACCAGGCACCAAAACCAAATGAACATCAGGAAATTACCAATAGGTCGACCTCTGACGTGGGTGACACTTCCCTGAAAATGGAGAGAGCTAGGGAGGCTTACGGGAAATATTCGAGGCTTGAGCGTAAGCCTACAAGACAGGAACTTTGGGCCTGGTATGCGTATGAACTGTGCTCTTATCTTGTTCATACAGCTCTTATACCTATAGTGTTTTCTCTAATCATCAGCCAAATAGTTGGTTTACCTTCTGAGCCACTCCAAGGATGGGGCAAGACCGCCAGGGGCTTGGCTTGCAAGACCGGTGAAATGCAACTGTAAGTGTCAGTAACTCGGTATATGTATTCTCAAATCATTGACGCTTAACTCTATAAAATATCATTTACGCTAACATGTAAAGTTGAGGAGATACTTGCAATAGTAATTTGACTCTTGTTTACTAGCAATATGATCAATGTAATTGTAAGTCTTTTGGTCGTGGACATAGACAAGTAGTAAGTACAAGTCTTTGAGATCTTCAGGTTCTAATCCGTAACAAGGCTGAAATCTGAATTAGCTATAACACGGTCTAACGTGGCAAAAGAGTCAAGTATAAAACCAAATAAGCTTACAGAACTCTATTTTGTTTTTCCTAGCTCTTGCCACGCAATCAAATCAGGGCAATTCATAATCTATGCGTTTAATTGCAGGTATGAGCGACTTATGCGCCGTTCAATATCAATTGGCAATTCCAAAGTTTCCCCCTTAGAGTGGACTTCAATCTCTTGGGCAATAGGCCTAATTCTGGCTCTCCCTGCAATCCGTTTCGTTTCCACCACCCTTGACCATGGCCGGCACCAGCAAGTTGTTGCTGGAGCTGCAACAGCCATTGGAGCATTCTTTTGTCTGCCTGTCGGATTCTTCAAAGTCACGTGGATCTTCCCGCTATATATTGCTCCAATCGTGGCTGCCATTACCGTTGCTACTGCCTCCCACACCCGCCATCATGGCCTAATGGTCCGAGGATTCACTGGACAGACCCTTCAAAGACATCAATTCCCAGTTAGAAGAAGTGTCTCAAGTTGGCTGTCGCTCTATGCCACAGCTGCTGGTTGCTTGGGGTCTGCTGTAATAGTAGCATTCGTGTATTATATGCTTCGAATTCAAGATATATTTACTGGCCTGTGGGTTGTCTCCATTTTTTGTGGACTGAAATGGCTAGCTGGAATAATTCATGTCTTTACCTCGAGGCCTGGGGCAACCGTTACCTCTCCTTTGCCAAAAGACCATTTTCTCTCCATTTTTAAATTTCATCATGGACTTGGAAGCCTTATTGTTGTTGGTCTTTCTTCATTCACATCAATGTGCATTTTCACTGGAGGGGTCCTCTATGTGGTTGGTGAACTCTGCCTCAAACCAGTGTACTTGCTCTATTTCTGGTTAATTTATTTCATTTTCCCCTCGGTTTCTTTGCCGCTGCTGCAACCAATTCAGCTTGTTTTAAAGACAAACGCAACGAAAATGCATCTGCTCGGAATCATTTTATCACTAGTAACTTCAGGAACAGGGTTCCAATTCCGGAAGGACAACTGGCAGAGACATCATATTCTGATTTTTGCTGCAGTGCAAAGCACATCGACGGGACTTTTGCATGCTTTTGGGCGAGTTTTGATAATGGACTGTTCACCAGCTGGTAAAGAAGGTGCATTTGCGATTTGGTTCTCCTGGGTGAAAATGGTGGGAACTTGTTTAGGCTTTGCAATAGCATCAGGGGCCGCTGCTGGAAACGTTGGAACTTCTTTTGGAATCGCGTTCTGCGTAGCAGCTGTTGCAATGGTGATTTCCATATATGGGAACATCAGCGACGTTGGAGGAGCCGTAGCAGCAGGGCTTGTGAGTGAAGAGGGCGAGATGGTTTCTTCACCAACCACCAATGGCTTGGATAATAGCAATAGCATTAGCATCAGCAATGCTGATGAAAATGCAAAGAAAGAGCCTGCGCCAGTGGATGTGGTGTTGGGTGAGGAAGCTGCATAGGACGACGCTTATGCCTGTCTTTGCCCCTCCGCTGTCCAGGCGGTGCGTTCCAGTGCCGATGTCGGTAAAGAATTTTATTATTAAAAAAAAAAAAAAAGCAGCTGCTTAGGATTAAGTGCCATGTAAAAGAGACCATAATGAAGGGTTTTCTTCTGAATCGTAATTCTTTTGAAATAAATTTTGGTAAAAACAAATGTATGTAGACATTAATCTTTCTGGAGTGCTGCAGTGAATTGTTGTTTTATGTGATTGTTATTTGTTGATTAAGTTACAGCATGTGATTGTTATTAATATATCATATAATTTGTGACGAACCTTGTTTATTTATTTATTTTTGATAAATGGAAATTTAAGGCAATTCTTTGAAGTAATCTATGCTCTCATCATCGTCGTCGCCGTAGTAAATACAAGCAATTACCATGTTAAGGCATCCAACACTCACAACTTGAAGTTGGAATTTTCAATCTGTTTAAGTGCGCATATTGTAAAACAAGCCTTATTTCGGTATCCTTGAGAAGCATATTGATACTAAATAGAAACTCTATGTAGTCATCAAAATGAACTAAAGAGGTATTTGCCTTTAAAAAAAATTAGTTTTTTTAGATGAAAAAGTTTTTGTTAGATTAAATAAAATACATTTTATATTTCGTAGATATATTAAACATGTACTTTAAGAAATATTTGGTGCGGCAATTATTGCAACTTCTTTGTATACACATAAATTAATAATGGAATTAAGGATGTAAACCACATTATATGTGGATGGTCATGAGTTGTTATACACATTTAAATGTCTAATCATCATGGAACTAAGGTTATAAATATTAATGTTCTTTTTTACTTTCAGTGATCAGAGTACATATATACACATCAAGAGAAACAATTTAACGTTGAAAGGAACAAGGGAGCTATCAAAAAACAAAACAGACATGACCGGGTAATCTAATCCCCGGCTCCAAACACTCCCGAAATCACAGCCTAAACCCGAAGCTGCGTTGTTGTCAGTTGCAGGAACCCAAGATTCAACGATGCAGAGATTGTGCACCAAGCTCCGCTGTTTGGCGCCTCAATCAACCCAAACTCTCCCCCCTCTCGCTGTCTCTCGTCGTCTTCTCCATTACTCATCTCCTTCAATCCCTTTTCTTTCACCCCAATGGAGCTTTAAATCTCTCCTCAATAACAATGCCGAATCACCTCCTTCCTTTATTACCGACTGCCTCTCTCCGTAAGCTTCCTATTCCTCTCATTTCCTTGGTTGCTTAAAAATTTTTCATTTTTTCTAACAATATTATAACTAACTTTTGGGTTTCTTTGTGTATCGTTGGTTCAAGTCCGGCATCTTTCGTCAAGAGAGCGATCAAAAAGGAGGAAACCCATGACTCCACGTAATTCTAAACTCAAGAAAACCAAGATAAAATTTTATTTGTAGGTCAATGCTTTTGCAGACTCAGTTTTGTTTTTGCTTTTGTTTTTTTTTTTTTTTTTAAATTTTGGGAGAACATTTTTAGATTTGTTTGGTTAATGGTTTAATTTTGAACTGATTAGGTCATATAAGTCCAGATTTATGACAATGATAGATGGGAATATTTGTCGCTGGAGAGAAGACAAAAGTCATAATGCACGCATGAAGGTAATGCCATTTTCTTGTATTTTTTAGTGCTACGGAAATTGTGATTTGTAAGAAGCAACTCTAAAGAAAAAGATGGCTTGGGATAGTTACGAAAATCTAATATTATCAAGGATAAAAATAATTATAGTTGTCTCGATCTCAATAAGGAAGGGAGTAGGTTGCATTGGTTGGACTTTCCTATAGGGTTATTCAGGAATTCATGGAAATCAGCTTTCATTGTTAGAGATTTGAAAGTTACTTTTTTCTGAAACCAATTTGCCGCTGCATTTGACAGTTCTATTGAAGTTAAACCTTCATAGTTGTGCTGAAATAGCTAGGTATATGTATCATAGTGGACTATCTCGTGTGCCTTTAAGATGTGATGGTGGGAGTGTAAAAGTGTGTTTATCTCTTCTTCAAATTTGAATTTTCTTTTAAAGGTACAGAGATTTTTGTGATTTCATTTTAAAGGGTATTTAGAGGAATTTGATTACTCTTTATGGGGCAGTAACACGAGCTGCAAGGCACAAATGTGGTGTGAAATTATTCATTTGCAGATATAGTAGTTATATATTTTGGTTGTGTGTTTGGGTAATTTTGAAGCCTGAGATTGTTGAAACGCCTCAAATCACAACCTTGTACCTTGACTGGAAAATTTGCCCCCCTTCATATGGAGCAATGATTTGAGGCAAGTACAAACAAGGGAAGATAAAGAACAGAAAGAAGCAGAGGCAAATTTTTTTGGCCAGACGTGAGGAATTATGCTGTGTTCTGCATTCATTTGATATGTTTCCTTGTCTTCTGGTATGCTTACGTGTATTGTTTCATGTGGCTCTAGCACTCTTGTTGTTTCTAAATTTGTTATATTTAAAAATATATGATCTGGACCTTGTTGGTTTTCTGAGAAAGTTTTAAGATCGGACAGAAAATTTCTCGAAATGATCTATTACAGACAGTGACCTTTGGCTGAGGCCTTCAACATTGTTCATTGAAATACAAGGTTATAGTGCTTAAATTTGTAATGTTCTCCACCTTAGGAAATGATTGTATTGTAGGCAAGGGAGATCAAGGGCAAAGCTGATAATCCATGGGTAGGGTATAAGGCATAGTTGTTACGATGAATGAAATTCTCAATTATTAAGGAAAAAGAAAAAGTACGAGGCTAGATAAAGCTCTTGAGGTCAGCTTATTCATTTTATTTATCAAATTGTCAATATCTTGGAGAGTCCGGGTGTCACTTCAGGATTGAAGCATAAGTTTATGCCTTAATAAAATTGATGCCTTGGAGATTGTTGTCATCGATAAACGAAGTTTTGGAGGTCATGAGATCTCAATATGATTTTCCTCTTTCAAGTTGAACCAGTATAATACAATTATATTTGCTTATTTGCTTATTTTCTTATTCTGAAGATTCTCTTTAACTTTACGAGGTTCTTTCTTAGTGTCAGATAATGAATCCAATGACTGATCTGACAATATGGTAATATTTTATTGTTTAATGCAGTCCAAAAAAATCAAAGCGGAGACTAAGACAACCTGCTATAGTACCAGCTGCATATGTGAAGGTGATGAAGCTCAATTTTTGTAGTTGAAGTACTAGAATCATCATCGTCAGACATGAAAAGAAGTCTTCGTCTGTTTGCTTTCGCTCTTTCCTTTTTATTTCTCTTAGTGGTTGCATTTCAAATATATGGCACAAACATGTAGTAGCTGGAGGATTGAGAGACAAATTAATAAGGTTTATGTGGGGGTTAATTTTGTTTTATTGAAGATATTGATTTTTTGGAGTACAACTGTACAATGGACTAATAACTGTTGATAATTCCTTGGCTTTTGTGGAGATCTGGAATTATCAAGAGTGTGTTGGAAACTGAAGCCGGTTAGACCACGTAGAGAAATACAGTAAATTGTGAATTTGAATGTTGGCTACGCTTGGAAAAGCAATTGGAATTATCTGGCTTGAGTTCTGTGTTTCGGCATCTTTTGGAGCCTTCAAGTTTTTATCGTCTTGATATGTATAAGTGGCAGTTTTAGGCATTGTTATTATAAAATATATATATATATATGTGTATATATTTACGGTCACCTTTTAAACTATACTGGTTAACAAGAACAGTTCGTAAGCTTCTTAGAATTGTCAATTTGATATCGCCAAAGTCAAAGTTTGGTCATGCTAAGTTCCAACTCCCCGTTCCTGGCGGATAATTGACACGTGTTCCCTCTGGCCGGCCTACGCCAGGTGGACGACCAACGATGTAATCTGAATGACGCATGCGTCCCCCTTTGGGGCCCCGCCGCGTGACTTCTCGAATATTTCATTCCTCTCAGCCGCCGGTGAATATTCCACGGTGGCACTTACATGGCACCACTATGAACGCTTTTACCAAGCAGCTACATCTCCCTACAGGCTACGGCAACTTCTCTTTTCCTCTCATTTTACCGTTGGATCATCAAACCATAACATCAACGGTTGAACGTCTAATGCAAACGTACACGGGAGAAGCCGAACAAAATTCTTATGCTGCATTTGTATTTCTTTTATTTTTAATTTTTATGATTGCGATCGTGTTTGTTTGCTTAAGCTTCGTCGCCGAGCTTTCCTCTGCACATCCCTGGTTTAGATATTGAAAATCCCTGTCGTTTCTGAATAAATAAAATAATGAAAAAACTCTGCTACTATATATATGAAGTTGAAACAGCAAAAGTTTGATTTCAGTTTACTGTTCTTATTCTCGATCCAAATCTGTTTGACATTTTCGGCTTTATATTTAAGGAGGTATTGGGAAATTCAACTCAATTTCAGTTTGAGGAGAGAATTGATGAGATGGAGAGATTAAGCTGTGGCGGAGGGAATTATGGGTACGTAAATGGGGTAGTGATGAGTAGGGACCCGAAGCCGAGGCTCAGATGGACGGCTGATCTTCACGAGCGATTCATCGATACCGTAACTAAACTTGGTGGCCCTGACAGTTTGTCTTCCCTCCTTCCTTATAGTGTTTCTTTTTATAGCGAATAACATAGTTTTTACAATTAGATAGATATCTTTCATCCTTCTTTTATGAACTGCTATTATACACTATATCATTAATTGAGTTTTAAGCGAAGCACAAATCTTGAATCTTGAATTGATGATAGAAGGGCAAATAAATAAAGAATTGATGATGCAACAAGATGCAGGTTATAGCAATGTCATATGAATTGGGCATTCATGGATTACTTACTCTCCAAATCATAGTGTTAAAAAGTTGTAATTCTGAATAACTTATTCTAGTTTTTGTTAAGTGTAATCTTCTTATACTATATTTTAGCATAATTCTGAGCTAAATATGCTTGAAATGAGGCGGCCACCCCTTTTAATATAAGACTATAAAGGAGCTAAGTACCTTATTTTAAAGGTGTCAATCTTGCTTGCTTTTTATCTATCCCAAGTAAAATTAGCTATCAGGCCAAAAAAAAGAGTGAAGTTAGCATAAGTATTGGTTAAGTCAGGGGCATTGCCTCAATTTAGCCTTTTATATTTGTAATTGGCTTTTTGAGAACATACATCCCAACAAGTCTAAGGCTAATTTGCAGCGAAAAACTGTTTATAAATATCAGATAGAATTCTCTGATTTATTGGGTTTACTTCTTGGAAATGATTATGAAATTTTAATCGCATCCATCTTTTCTGTTTTTCATAACTATTTTTTTCTAAAAAAAAAAAAACCAGTACCATTGTTTAGTCAAGTTTTATTCTAATGTAATGTTATAAAGCATATTGAAATATCCCCTTGACATAATTTACGGTATAGTCTAATGTTGTTGTGAAATTCTGCTTGCAGAAGCAACTCCAAAGCCTATCTTAAGGGTGATGGGCTTGAAGGGCCTGACACTGTACCATTTAAAAAGCCATTTACAGGTATATAGCATGTATAGGACATGGCCATTAATACTTTCAAGCTTCATGTTTCCATTGTGCTTTTCAATTACTTCGTAAAATTGCACTAGGTTAGTTTTGTTTAGTGTTGTTATTTTATAGAAATACAGACTAGGACAGCAGGCGCAGAAGCGAAATGCGGTAGACCAAAATAAAGAAAATGTTGGTAAGTTTGTCAATTAGTATTTACTTTGGCATAAAATTCTATTAATTTATGATTATTTTTTCCGCTGCGAGTATAGGATTAGGTAAACTATTAATACTTATGGTGATTGGTTGAAATTCCTTACTTAGGGAGTTCATATATACAGTTTAGCAATCATTCTTCAGGGACTATAACCAACTCACCAAGAGCTGTCGATGAGCTAAGGTACATGCAGATATCTTAGCTCTATTTGTCATTTCCGTTCTGTAATCAGAATCTCTTGTTCAGTATTTCATCATTGGAGAATCTAGTTAAGATATCATCTTTTCTGATTGCTTTCTTTGTAAGTCAACTGGTTTCATCAGAAGTGACACTGAATATGTAAATGAAACAGACAAATCCCGACGGCAGAGGCACTGAAGACTCAGGTAGAAGTGGAGAGGACATTGCAAGAGCATCTTGAGGTTAAATTTACCCTTTTAAGAAGAGATTAGTTCTCATGCTTTTTCATTAATATATGTTATGTCACTGAGCGAATTTGCTTATTCAAGCTTGTAATTTCTATTTAATGTCGTCGAATTGATGTTTGTTAATGTAGGTACAGAAGAAATTGCAGATGAGGATAGAGGCTCAAGGGAAGTACTTGCAAGCAATATTAGAGAAAGCCCAAAGGAGACTCTTAATTGGTATAAATTGTGAGGGGAATATTGTGGACGAAGAAACAAGAGCAAAATTAACAAATTTCAGCTTGGCACTGTCGAATCCGCTGGAGGATGTGAATGAAGCAGACAGGAAGGAAACCGAACGTAGTACAGATAAATGACGTTTTCAAGAAGGCCAACTGTTCTGCTTTCCAAAATTATGGAATGAGAGAAAGTGAAGACAGAAAAGATGTTAAGCTTAAAGTTCAAGGAGATTCCACAAATTTTGACCAAAACTGTACCAAAGATAACTACGAGTTTACTAAAGCTGTAAATGGAAGCGACATGTTTTTGTATAAGAGATGAAATTTAAAAAAAAAAATTCCTCGAACTTATTTAAGTTTGAATATCATAATTAATTTATATATAGTTTGCAAAAGAACATGATCGAAACATACAGGAACGATGCACTTATTTAGGATATAAAATGAAACAAAAAAGACTACAATCATACGTTAATATGATCGCCCTTTCTACAATATGTAGGAAACTTTGTTAATTTTGTTTAATTACCATTAAATAACGCATAAATGTTTAATTAACCGCTGTATAAGTTTGATCCAAAGAAAAATAAGGAGCCTTCAATTCCAAAAGTTTGTGGTTGCTTTTGTGACGACAACCAAAGTAGAAAAACAAGCAATTAGGTAAGAAGCTCGGTTTGGTTTGGTTCAAAAGTCAATTCCTTGTATAGCATAGCAGCTGAGATCAGTTGGGTTAATTTTTTTATTTTTTGTTATGACAAAAGTTCAACAAATCTAATAATATTTACTTCAACTTTTCAAGTTCCAATCCAATCAATTATCAATTAATAGAGCATAATTCTTGACTTTCTGTAATTTTTCTTATCATATTGTGGTGGTAAATTCAGAGATCCATAGAAATTAATGATCATATATATATATATATCTTTGAAAATTTCTACAACGTCTTTTATTGTTAACTTTCCTAGTCAATAATTCAAAGAAAAAGAAACATGAAATAGCATCAATAATCTATATTTATAAAGAAATAATTAAAAAAATTATTACTAAACACATTTAAATATATATTTTTTAATATTTAACTTCTTAATTTATCTAACAACACCTAAATTCAAATTAACTACATTATTCAGTCTCTATAGAAAAAGGTGCCTAGAAAACAAAATTAATATACATTTTTCTTTATAAAAAAGTAGTACCTTCAAAGTTGAAATGTAGCTATTGCACTCCTAACGCGGACAAATTTTTGGCCCTCCGATTGTACAATTCCTTAACGATGCAAAGCAAACCAAACAATCAATTCGAACGCGGAAAAACCATTAAATCAAACGCGTAATTGTAAGTGCTACCGACCTCTTACCTCTCACCCCATCTCCCCCTTAAACCTTAGGATTGTTGATTCTGATCCATCATCCATGCAATGCATGGAGACTTAATTAATACAATTGATGTTGCTGAAATACACACACACACACACATATATATATCCTGTATATGCTTACCCTGAAATTTCTACCCTCATACTATATATATCATCCATAGCCATAGCGTATAATTTGATATCTCTGTCGTCACCCTTGCCTTTAAGCTTTCTTCATTAAACAAATCCAAATATCAGAGAATGTTTCAGATTATCCATCATCATCAATTGCACCTAGTCTCGTGTATATCTATCTGAACATGACATAAAAGTAATTCTCTAGTTACCAATAACTAACAGTCCAAGTCCAACCTCTTTCCTTACCTACCAGTATAAAACCTTAACCTTTAAGACTTCCATCTTCATCTCACCTTTCCTGCTCTATAAATTGAGTGAATCAATCGTCTTAGGTTGGAACCACCGATCGAGCAAAAAGAAATTTATACTAGGATGTCGAGTGAAAGCCAGATATGGGTAGTTCCATTCTTTGGGCAAGGCCATCTCTTTCCATGTATGGAACTATGCAAGCAAATTGCCTCGCACAATTTCAAAACTACTGTCATCATTTCCTCTAATATCTCTTCTTCTATACCCCCTTCCTTCCTGGACCATCCTCTCATTGAAGTTGCCCAAATATCCTCTTACCCACAAATAGCAGCACCAGAGTCCAGTTACAATCCTATTCCTCCCCATCACCACCACTCGGATTTAGCTCAAGGAATTGCAAGTCTGATGGAGAATGCCGCCCAACCCGCCTGTGCCGTAATAGATATTATGATGGATTGGACAGGAGATATTTTCAAAAAGTTTAAGATTCCAACAATTGGGTTTTTCACCTCAGGTGCATGTACTGCTGCTCTGGAGTACGCCATGTGGAAGGCTCGCGTGGTGGATATCAGGCCTGGAGAGACCCGTCTGCTTCCTGGGTTACCTGAAGAAATGGCTTTGACACATTCCGATCTTAAACATGGCCCACCGCCTTCTGGACTTCAGGCATTTGGGTTTCCACGTGGGCCACCAGGACCACCTTCTTCAATTCTTGGGGGCTTAGGATTTCAACGTGGGCCAACAGGACCATCTCCTCCTGGGCTTGGGGGCTTTGGGTTTCATCCTGGGCCTCCAGGACCACCGCCATCTGGGCATGGCTTTTCTCCTGTTGGACCTGGACCACAGAAAATGGGTCCACCCCAACCAGGTGGACAGCCACCCTGGATGGAAGCTGCCAAGGACTCGGTAGCGTTGATGCTTAATACTTGCCATGATCTTGAGGGTCCATTTCTTGACTATTTAAGAATCCAAATTGATAAAGCAGTTTGGGGTGTTGGCCCACTATTGCCCGAAAAGTTTTGGAAATCATCCGATTCCTTGCTTCATGATCGCGAAATCCGAGCCAACAAACAATCTAATGTAACGGAAGACGAAGTGATAGAATGGTTAGATTCAAAGCCACATGGATCAGTGCTATATGTGTCCTTTGGTACCGAAGTTGCTCCCGCCAAGCAAGAATTCCAGCAACTGGCTGATGCATTAGAAGCCTCAAAAGGGCCATTTATTTGGGTAATCCAACATGGATCAGGCCGACCAGGAGCACCGCCTGGCCCACCTCAGTTGTTAGGAAGCCAATCCGGGCCAAGTGATGTACCCTTTCCCTTCGAAGAAGAGAGTTACTTCCCTCATGGTTTGGACCAAAAGGTTGGTAAAACAGGATTGATAATACACGGATGGGCACCTCAGTTGTTAATATTAAGCCATACATCAACGGGTGGGTTTCTATCACATTGTGGGTGGAATTCAACGGTGGAAGCAATCGGACGTGGGGTGCCATTATTGGCATGGCCTATTAGGGGTGACCAGCACTACAATGCCAAATTGGTGGTGAATCATCTCAAAGTGGGATGCATGATTTCTGATAATCTAAAGCAACAGAACATCAAGAAGGATGATATAGCAAAGGGGATCGAGAAGCTAATGGGAAATGAAGAGATTAGAAAACAAGCTGTGATGCTTAGCACTAAATTTCGTCAGGGTTTCCCAGCGAGTTCAGCTGCTTCTTTGGATGCTTTGAAGGATTTGATTGTCAACCTAAAAGCAGATTGAGCACAAGAGTTATTTTACGGAGCAGTCGGTTTTGTAGTACCCCTTTACTTCATTATCATATTTTTAGGATTATAGTTTACCATTATGTAATCATTTCTTATGGACATCTTTTCCTGATCTTTGAGATACATGCATTTAATTCTACATTCCCTCATTTCCTCTTAGAAACAAACGGTGCATTATATTATATCGTCAAAGATGAAAATTTTGAGATACATATATGTTATCATTCACCAAGCATCCATTTCGAATTCAAAATTCAAAAGAAGCCAAAAGGTCCTAACCATGTCACATTGCACCGAGTTGGTCATCATCATCTTCGATTTGGTAGGGACTATTTCAATAAAAGAAACCTGACTCTATCTTTTTTTTTTTTTTTTGTCTCCAATTTCATGCTGGTCACGAACTAATACCTGACTCAACCTCCTGGTTGTCATTTCCAGACAAGTTCTTGGAACCTGCAGTACTTATCCTACGACTTTTTCCTTTTTCTGCTCTACCCCTCGATTGTCTGTACTTTGCAGTCAGAATAACAGAATATTTGAAATGAAATGCCGCCACCATGTGTCGCAAAATTTACTAGACTTCTTTTTCCTTTTTCTTTTTTCTCTTTCACACTACATTACATAAAATAATGATAATAACGGTCCCATCGTCCTTCTCACCCTCTTGGACTTTTTCCATTTGTTCCATGGATAATGTTAGAATTTATTTTCCCGTAAACAATGTAGCCAACCAGAGAAATGTAAGTAGACGAGCTAGTGGACATTATTTTTATTTTCTTTCCATTACTTTTAGAGAAAATCCCATTTGGAACCTGTAGATGTTAAATGACAGAAAATAGGTATGAAATATCAGACCAATATGATTCCGTATAAAATCAGCAGTGGTAAAACAATCACGATGGATCCGCATCCAGCTTCGGAACAATGGCAGACGATAGCTCTATATGAGAAACACGGACAGCACCAATTAGCCGCTCTGGCAGCTCCTCTGTTGTATTTGCCTAGTGGGCAAAACAAAAAAAACATTCAACCACTTTTAAGCCAACATATATAGAGTAAAAGTAAATCACAAATGCTTCTTAATGCCCCATCCCTAATTTCTAGCAGTAATGGGCAACGGACTTGGACATTGGCCGCACTTAGTGGTTAAATATTAGGTAAAACTACAACCTATGTAAAACTAATACCCCCATATTACCGTGATTCACTCTTTGCTCCTGACATGCCATCAATAATGCAAACAATGTGTATTGCAACAGTGATTGATTTAGATTATGCCGCTTCCTACTGAATCTCTTTGCTAGCAAGTCAGCTTAATTTAAGGCTATCAATAATAAAGCAAGTTTTTTTTCCCCCAGATAAATAGTTTGTGACAACTGATGTTTTAGAAGAAACATACCTGTACAAGGAAAGCCATGTCAACCACCAATGTCGTGATTACACCAATGACAAGCCCCAAAACTCCATTAGCAACAGTTGAAGAACCTATGTCAATATCAACCTAACAGAGGGAAACGAACAAGTAAACGCATATCAATAACAAGGATACTTAATGCTACATTTAAGTATTAAAGATATCGGAAAAATCCTTACCTCTAAGTACTTGGGACCACGGATATAGTTGCAATCAACAGCTTTTCCCAACAAACAAGGGGCGCTCCCAACACTCTGTCGCACAATCCATGATCCCTGCAAGATTCAACGTGAACAATTCAAGAACAAGTTTCATAGGAGCAAAGTGAAAACTATAATTAAGACAAGGACTGACCCTCGCCCTCCTTTTTCCGGCAAAATTAAACTCACTGGAGAAAATCCTATCATTTAATCCATAAAGATTCCCCATTTTCACATTTATGATAGCACAGAGAAGATTTATGCAATACTAATTGGTCTACCTCAGACCACTTTAAAAACCAGAGACAGGCTTGGCCAGCCAAAGAGAACGTTGCCCCAGCCAAAACTAAAGACCAAACAAAAACAAAAATTAATTTTACCTTCAACTGAAATTGGAAAAATAAATTCAGAATAAGATTTCAGGTATGATACAGCATTAAACCTGGATGTATCCTCAGTAAACAAACAAAATAATTTACAACAAACAATTACTTCAATGAAAGTATTAGCAGGATCATGTTTATAGATAAGAACCTGTATAAGAATTGGTAGGTTTACTTCATAAAACTAACATGTCAAACTGTAATTTAAGGCAGCAACGCTAGAAAAATGCCTGACCAATTGTATCTCTGAAACAGCAAAACCCATGTAATATGACCAATGCACCTTTTTATGTCTTTAGCGTACGTATATTCATGCTTGCATGGATAAAAGGAAATCAAAAGGCTTGAGAACATTATGGAGACCATGACTGGCAACCCATGATAGAGATAAACATTTTGTTCTAACATGTGAAAACTAACACTCCATTTTTCCTGTAGCATTAATAAAAACCAATCCTATTGCTGGAGTAGAGTTTCGCCAATCCTGTTCAGAAACCGCTCATGAGAGTCTAGATGGCACATTTGTCATATTCAAGAGGGCTGTAAAGACAATGAAGGGGATTTACAGCATTATTTTAGTGTTTATGAAGTACAGGATCTTTTCAGAATAAAGTACAGACTGTTTGCATGATGACACATGTCAGACATTTAAGATGGACTTGGCATACTAATAAATAATGGTCCAGAGAGAACAAAAATTCTGGAGGCACAATTACAATCAAAACTGCTTCCAACTGTCTCAAACATCCTGATTTTAAACATTTATCTGAACACAATGAAAAGAATAGATACCTTAGGCACTGAAGGAATAAGCTTCAGCCTACTATTGCGGAACTCATCATCATCATCAACAAATCGATGCAAAAGGGATCCAGGTACTAATTCCCTCGTCACAAAATAGAAAATCATACTATAGTGTGTTGAGCCAGGAACCTGGAAAAAAAGAAAAAACAACATGATCCGCTCAACTTTCTGAACCATCAGTCTAAGATACAGCACTAACTGCATTATGAAAACTTACTAACTGCATTATGAAAACTTACTTGAAAATTAAAGACCAAAGAGAAAAGCCCCTTTTCTGAAGCGACCTACAAAGACAGAAGCAACAAGGATCAATGCCCGGTAAAATATACTCCATAAAGGAATAAACGGATTTTCGACATCACTAAAGTTGATAGGTACAACCCAAGAAAAACATAAGCAATACATGGTTGGGCCCTTAGGAGAAGGGTTGGTGAGCCATCAGTTCTGATCTAACACAATCAACCAAAGAAACTTGGTCAAGGCAGAACATGGGTTTTATAAGTTTAACGTGATTCCTACTAGTTCCTTTTTCCGCTAGAAAAAGACAGCATGTTCATGCTAGAAATACAACAATGCTACCCTGATTTGAAGTTCCTTTTACAAAGTTTAAGTTAATCCTTCATCATATATATAAGAATAAAAAACTCCTATTTAGCTTGTATAGAATCTCTCAGATATAGTTTCTCTATTCAAGAATTTGGATATATTTAAAGGTTGCGACTTTATCCCCAATACACTATTACAGCAGTTTGAGGTCCTAGCCCCCTAGGTTCAAAACTAAGCATGCAGATAGGATGGGCAAAGGAATTAGACTCTGATACCTTCAATTTGCAACCGAACCAAAAGACCTAACATAAATTTTGATATGGCACATGCATAGCCTGAATCCAATTTCAATAACTGCTATGCAGGTTGCGGAGTTACAATAGCAAGGTAGGCAGTTAAAAAATATAAGTGAACCACTCAGTTTCAATGCAACCAGATTCCAATCTGCCAAGTATATTATAATGTTTACAGGCATTCCTAATAAAGGCTTAAACGACGTTGCAGAACAAAGAAACCATGCATAGCAAATGGATTAGGAATTAATTAATATACCAACAAGATGCTAACAAAAAGCTTTCTAAGGTGAAGCAGAACAGTACAGGGGCAAACAACATTAAAAGGGTAACTTCTCAGACTCACTTGTGCAGCACAGCCTTGACGCCTAGCAACATGATCCATTCTTTTTGTGTCTTTAAACCAATCAACAGCTACAAGATCCATTAAATGCTTCCCCCCAGGAATCTTCTTTGCATGGAAGGGGAAAAAAGTCATAAAAAAGCAAATACATAAGATATTTTTCATTTGAATGTAAAAAAAGTAATCAGAAAAAACAAACACGAGAGTAGGAACCTTTGTTTTGTTATAACAAAAATGCTTGCTCCGGACTCTGAAATTGTTACCATCCGATATTCTCCAACAGTCACGAGAATTATCACGGTCATCACGTCGTAGATTACCAGAAAAGCATGACAAATCAATTTTCTCAATTGGTTCTTCTTTCAGCGCTGTAATTCATCAAACATAGTGTATTTGTGATGAGAAGTTGGTCCCATAAATTGAAAATCTTATTCAATTACATCAAAACAAACCAATATAATATTATTAGGACCACCACCTGTTCTCTTGACATCATTGTCACTTTTTGTTGGAAATGCCTGAAGAGTTTAGGGAAACAAGAAACCCATATTTAGGAAAAAGTCAAACAAAAAATATATAAAGAAAATGGTAATATAAAACCTCTTGTTCTGCCTCAAGCGTTTGTTCTTCATCCTCATCAGAGTATTCATCCATCAACACGGAGTTTCTGCTTGCAGCATTTGTTTGATCAAGAGAAGGCCCAGGCGGAACAGATAACTCATCTATCTTTTGTGTCTTCTCCAAGGAAACTGAAGAAGAGGCCATATTGACCATAACTGGAATTCTAGGAGCACCTCTTTCATCTGTTTGGGCAAACCATTCACGCAAACCTGTAATAAGAGGTCAAAAAACAATTTTCAGAATGGTAGACGAGCAGAGACTGAAACATAAATTATAGGAATGAAGTTTTCTTAACGTTCCCTCGCACCATTCCTTTTTTTTTCCCCCTCTTCTTCAAGCAGTTTATTTGGAAAGAGTGGGATACCAAAATGCAGACCAGACTGGTATCAAAACAAAACGAATATATTTTACTTTTTCTTCATGTTATTGAAATAATAAGAACCAAAAAAATTTTTTTTAAAAAAAGGTAAAACATGGAAACATGAAAAAGCATCCTATCTTTCAATGTGATGTCAAATTCCCAAAAAACTAAAAATTTTTAAAAGCAAAACAGATAAAGTAACTCACCAGCAACACCATTTACTATCTGAAGAAGACAGTGTTGCTGAAATGATGAAATATAACCCACACCCCATCCTTTCAAATCCACCTGCATGAGATGCTGCACCTGTGTTCTAGGCTTCCCATTTCGAGATTGCAGGGGGGAAATGTTGAACCCTCCACCTGAGAAAATTAGTAGTGCAATATGCTCCAAGTTAAATATTCATTTTCAAATTCTCAGCACAACCAAGGAATTCATGTGTAGCTTACTCTCAATATGAGCCCGCACATATCCTGGTTGTTGGCCGCAATTCTCATGCTCCCTAGAACGAAATAATACAACTGCACAATAATCAAGACAAGCAAAAAGGTAAAAATTCTGAAGCTACAAAAATAAGCACATAGTTCAATATATAAGTAAATCTGCAAAGACTTACCACAACTTCCATCATCATTTCGGCACAATAATCAAGACAAGCAAAAAGGTAAAAATTCTGAAGCTACAAAAATAAGCGCATAGTTCAATATACATGTAAATCTGCAAAGACGTACCATAACTTCCATCATCATTTCGGCGCCAGTAACGCACATAGCAAAGGTCACGGGGCCATACAAACCTGCAAAAGCATGTAGCAATTAACTTGAAAAATTGCCTATACTTCATGAAGCAAGAAGAAACAAAGATATCTTCTGAAAACTAGAGCATAAAATATTCTACAAGGTTGCATAAACAACCCTCAATGAAGTGAACAAAGTCGTGATAAACCTTGGATAATAATAATAGTAGGCTCACTCCTATAAGAGTAAAGTAAAAATTGAAAGGCCCCTTCTTTGTCATCTGAAAACAATTCGTGTATGTGCAGACATAGATGTAAGTATCATACAATGGTTTATGTGAAGAAACTTTGGGGTAAAAACCATTAACACTTCACCAATCTTATTGACAGCCCATTCCAGGCTAACAGTCAATACTTCAGTAAAATATCAAAGTTAAGCCAGTAACAACCATAATGCACAAAAGAATAGATCTTTGACTCTCTAAACACATGAGTACATAATCATTTCTTGCCCTCTCTACATCTTTTCCACTTGCGCAGTTTATCTTTTTTTTTTTTTCTTCCTTGCATTTTATTGATAAAGTGAGTTTCATCTTTTCTCATATCTTCTTTTGGTGCTTACCAGCATGCATCCAGAATAGGCTTAATCTGTCCAAATTTGTGGTTTTCTAAATGCATTAGTTAGATAAAATATATTGTCAACAATCAAAGTTGTCTCACATCAAAGAAATAGCTAAAGGGGGGTTCATAAGCTCTAATTTGCGTTTCCCCAACTATTTTGGTTCCCAAAATAGAACAAACTATGCTCGTACTGCTTCAAATGATAAACATTTAATGCAATAAAGCATAAAAGGAAATGATTTAATTGAAGAGAAAATATTACATAGGGAACCAATCCAACTGAAGCCTGTGATAAAGTATAGCTGTATGCCCATCTACCTCTTCAACTAAACTACCATACTGAAAGCTACAATCCCACCTGCAGAAGGTAAATAATATAAATATGAAATGCAGAAAGTTGCCAAAATAGCAGAGGCAAATAAATTTTGAACAGAGTCTTACAAGTTGTGTGGATAATCAAAGGTAGGCATTTTTGTCTCGTGCATTTAAAATTAAAATATATTTTTTTAATTGAAAAAAATAGGAAACCTACTCAAATCGAGTCCCATCCATGCTCATTACAAGACCAAATATTTCCTCACAAGTAGCTTCCACAACACCTACAGCCTTCATCGCCCTACTACAGCTCCTTGGCTGCATAAAGGAAATATAAGCAATAACTAACAACCCAAACCTTTTGATGCACTGAAAAAATAAATAAATATAAGGCATAAAGCAAGCGATGAAACAATTCCATACAAGATAATCAACTTCAAGAAGCTCTTCAAAAATGCGAAGTCCTGTCATATCAAAGAAAAAGTTCAGATAGAGAATGATGCATCAATGCTGCTACAGTATTGTGGTAATTAAAAGAAAATTCCACTACAAACTGCTTTTCGAGATTTTCATACCAGGATTGAACTTTAAAAGACAATAAAATGAAATAATCAATGAAAAACTAACCGTTTTGACATTGAAGGAGGCGCCAATGTTTTCTAGAAAATGCTTGATTGTTGGCATTTTGATTTGATAATTCTGAGTCAGATTCCCGTGTCCAGTCAAAAATTGAATCCGGAGGACCTGGCATTTTTCCAGAAATGTTGAGATTCCGATAATTTCACTATCTAGTATAAAATAGATGAGAAAGTAAGTCAAATGAGTACCATTTCCAATTGTCGTTCTCCTAAGCAAACTTGGTGGAGCATCATCTTCATCCTCCTGGGCACTGAACCTTAAGATAAAAAATAATAATAATAAGAAATTAGAAGATTGGCCACAGATCACTAATGACTTTTCATACCATTGCCAAAAAAAAAAAAAAAAAATTCAGGCAAAATGAGAAGCAGGGCACTTTAATTCATTTTGATTGGACAATCAACCTTGAATAGAAATTGGAGCAAATAAACTATGCTTTATTCAGCTTGTAACTAAATTTAACAAGGAGCAGAGCAATAAGCTTTAAACCAGTGCTAAAGCAAGGATAATGAACCACTTGATATTCATCTATAACCAGCAGACCAGTCACCAGACTTTGGCTATTATTGAAGCTAGTCAAAACTATTTACCTGTTCCAACCATAAAATAATTATATAGTTCACATATACCGTATTTTGAAAGTTGCAACACTTGGGAAGATGTGAGACGAGGACGAAGTCCCACAAAAAATAAGACCCTTTTATATGACAATTAATTACTCTAACTTCCCCCCTCTTATACCTCATTTGTCACAAGTAACTCTCTACCCATGAGTACTTGATTCATAAGACTTCTAGGCACCCAGGTAGCTTGACTAAAGCCCTCAGCCCCACACCCACCTGACTTACAGCTAATATAAGAAACATTCGCTTTTATCAACACAAATAGCCAGCAGCAAATTGAAAAATAATGATAAACAGGAACTTACTGACATTCATGGTCTGATGAAGAAGCAGTCCTCCCATTATCCGTCCCAGATTTATATTCAAAAGAAACATATTTGTTACCATTAGCAAGTTGAGGCTCTTGATGCTGCACATTAACAAAATGTAACCAGACTATTGAAACATTCTGGGTAACAGGTTAATATTAAACACCACTTATTCAGTTTACTAAGAAAATTGTGACCCTAAACCATTGCAATAGCAATTGATAAGGAGAAGAACTTCAAAATGCAAATCCAAATCATGGAAAGAAAGCAGGAATTTAGTTACACACTTGGATATGCACTTGATCAATTACAGATTCTATTTTTTCCTTCCAGATTAGGACTTCCTGGATGTTGAATGCTGCCATCTACAAAGAAGAATGGAAACATGGATTAATTTTAGGTTCCCAATATTCAAAAGCATAAGATTTTGTAGGTGGAAGCATAGCACACAAAGACAGTGGTCAAAGAGGCCACATAGTAAATCCGAAACATGCATCAGTTATGCTCGCACAATCACAGAGAAACACAGTGGATGGTATCACTTCTAAAACAATATCACTCTAATTGCATCTGAAAAGTTTTCAGTCCCATGTAACAATAAATTGAAGTTATGTCCTCATAATAATAAGGTTAACTCAATTAGGAATATAACAAACCTTCAAGAGTAATCAAAGTGGATTCCAACTATATGTCTACATAGTAAAAGCAAGCGCAACACCAATCTATGTTTAATGTGACTTGATTCATTCCGAATAGAACTGGCAAAACACTGTTAATTTGGCAAAGTACATGATACAAGTAATTCACCAATAGCAAGGGGTCCATTCCTACACCCCCTCCTCATGGTTGCAACTAGAGCCTAAGAGAGAAGATGTCGAAAACATGTTTCAATTTTCCCAAATCAAATAACCAACCAAGCAAGCTCAGGTTATTAAGCATCAAAGAATGTACATTCATTTACTATTTCCGTAAAATAAAAGTAAAAACAACAAACCGTGATTCTGTGGTACTTCTCTTTCTTGTTGTAAACGGACAAAACATAAAGCATCTGAAAAAATAGAGTATGTGTAAGTTAAAATGAAGTATAAATGAGTGTTCTATCTAAATGAATGCATTTCATCATGTACCAGAGTATAAATGCTAATGGAACATTATGGCGGTATCAGGATTACATGAACAGCCGTGCACAAACTGAGACAATAAACAGAAGCATGCATGAGGTTCTTGATGAAAAGGGAGAAAAGGGGAAAGGTAAGAGAGTAAAATATATGAAGCAAAGGATAAACATTACAATTGGTCAATAGGATAGTCCCAAATCACTAAAAGACAATAATAGAAAACACAAAGTAATCCTTAGCGAGAGAAATGGCTAATTATTCGTGCCTTGACTATATGTTTATGTACACCTATGTAAACATACATGCATATCTATGTATATATGATGTCGGACAGTCTCAGCTCTCAGCTACCAACAGCAACGATTTTGCACTGTCATTACCATTATAACATAAATTTTACAACAGGCAAACACATATGTAACAACGAGAAAACAACAACTCACATGTCCATGGTGAGTCTTCAAGCCTCGATCCTCCACTCTACAGTTTCCGTCTATCAATAGGGTCTTGATTGGAACCTAAATTTAGAAAGGGAAAAAATCTTTAATGTTAAAAGCAGTGCGTGAATTTAGGTATAAAATGAATACATTGTACAAAAGCGAAATGTCAAAAGAAACACAGATTCTTCAACAAAAAAAAAAAAAAAAAAAACAAAACAAAAGGGAAAATAAAAATTACTCTGCTCTTTTTTTTTCCCCAAACAATAAGTACCTAGAGATATCGGACACCTTGGTCAACAAGATGCTACTGCTTTAACCAAAAGCATAGCAGCGTCAACCGTACAAGTTCCATTTCTAAAAATAAAATTAAATCAACCAGAAATTCATGTAATTGAACATTCTAAAGAAGCATTTTCCATCTTCTCCGATTCCAAAAGGGAAAATAAAAAAAAAAAAAAACGAATTAAATTTAAAAATAAAACCGTAAAATGCTTTAAAAAATCATGTTTAATTCAAAAACCTTAACATGTCTAAACAAAATAATTTAACACCTGATTATCTTGAGGCTTTCTCTTGTAGTAAGCCAAAAGCCGGTTTTCGAGTACGAAATATCGCATGTGTATGAAGGATCGGCCGATCTTCCTTCTTCCATATCGCACCATCCACCCTTCGTACACCACCTTCGACATTTCAGCCCTCTCAAAATCCACAAGAACAACCAACTTTTCAACTTACTAAGCGAAATCGGAAGCTTAGATTGTAATCTTTGCTTCCGCCAGATTACTGCCGCCTAAGTCATTTGATCTCTTATCATCTGTCACGTTATCGTCTAAATCGAGAAAATCGGCGAATCAATGTTTCCTATTTATCATTTCTTGAAGAATACCAAGAATTCGATTTCCACATTGCGGTGAACCCGAGAATCTCAAAAGCGAATCTTGATTTGGTATACTTCGATGATGAGATCAGAAAAGAAAAGTCGACAGTACAAAACAGTAAAGAAGAAGAATAAAGAAAAAGAGACAAGAGCAAGCAGGATCAAAGTGAAGTCTACAAAGGGCAACTGAATTCTTAGAAAAAGAAAAAAGAAAGAAGAAAATAGAGAGCGTGTTTTGAGAGAGAAAAATGGAACGATCCGAGATAATGCAATATTTTGTTTTTATTTTATTAATAATAGCATTTAGAAAAAAATTGGGGGAAATCTAGGGAGAGATCTAGGGTGGTGGTAGTGGTTGCGAGTGCAGGGATCGGCAACAGTTTGGAAATTCGACAAGTAAAGTAGGAGGGAGGAGTGCAGTGGCAACGCTGCAATTGAGGGGAGATTCTAACGGACGGATTTGAGATCGAGAGATCCCACGCAAGTGGCAAAAAAGGAAGTGCGCACGAGACAAGCCACGTGTATAATTATGATTGGGTGAGTGGGGTATGCGGTATCTTTTAGAACTTTGACGCTTTGCCAAATTTAAATAAGGGCTGACTTCCAAGTTTACTTTCTTTCTGCGGCTGGGCTGGATCTGATCTGAGAAATATTGATTTACGGTTTGAAGAAACGCGCATACAGTTTGGCCCCTGATAAAGAGCTTAATTACAAAGAAGTCCTAGCTCCTGAAGCATCATGATATGGGCCTTCGGGTTTTCAAAGTAATTTGATCCCGTGTCAGTTTCATCATATAAATTTGGACGGACTAAATGATTATTTACGCGTCACCCCAGGAACGTGTAAACTTGGCATTTTCTATGCAATTTTTCTTTGCGTTCCTTTTTTTTCCTAAAATTATTAAGAAATGAAATTGTTTAAATATATAGACAGAGGATATATAATTAAAAAACTTCAACAAAATATTATTAACGGTAAGCATATCGTACCACAATACTACCAACCAAAATGTAATTCGGTTGGTGTCCCGAAGTAAGGAAGCTACTTTCTTTTACTAGTTTCTTTGGAAGGGGTAAAATTTCTTTTTCTGTTTTTTTTTTTAATCATTTATAGGGATAATTTTGCTAGAAATTACTAAGTAACAGTATTAAAGACAAAAAAGAAAAAAAGTGATCACGATTCTATAGACGATCAACTATGGTTGAAATACAAATCTATAAACGGTCAACCGCGACTGATATATTAATACTGACAAAGATAGAAATATAAAACGTTGGTATTCCTACTTTTTTTTTATAATTGATACTATCACTTAATATCAATCGTAACTATAAATACGATATAAATTATTAATATATATTAAAATTTTAAATAAATTTATGATACATATATTAAATGTATTATATATTATTTTCATATTTATTAATGTGTAGTGTTCATATGGTATCCGTCTTGCTGTCCTAGAGTTCGGTGGTTGAACTGAGGATAATAAATTAGGGGATTAAGAAGGAAGAGATCAAAAAATGATATTGAAATATCTTCAACCGAACGCAATGGTTAATATGTTGATATGTCTCAACTCTCCAGCCCTTGTGTTATATATGACTGAAAGGTAGAGACCTAAATAAGATTAAGGAAATTACATTGTTTGATCATAAGAACACGACGCTTTCTCCCAATCCAAGAAGTCATACATGACGGATCACCAGAGACAACTTGATAGCCAGCATTTTCATACAATGTGCGAGAACCAATGTCATCTTCGTAAGCCCGAAGGACAGGATACTCGAAAACCCATAAAACCGACAGCACTTCACAACCTTTCAGCAACCAACTAGCTATCTTCCTCCTCCTGTTAGTTTAAGTGTTACGTTAGACCATGCATAAATATTACGCGCCATGATCAACCGTATATAACAAAATATAATATATATACCGAAAACTTTTTGGAACAGCGAGTCCCGAAACATAAAGATATTCTTCTGCCCCATGAAGGTGTTGAAGAATAACGTCGTCTCGTAACGCTGTGACATCCACGACGCCAACCATTTTTGTTTGCGACTCGGGATTAGCATCCATGTCCGACTCCGCAACTAAACATGCATACCTATTCAAAAATATATTTACCGCATATTTTTCACTGTTTAAGCGTTTAATCTTTCTTACATCTTCAATTAAATTAACATTAATCTAATAAGAGATTTGCAAATCAAAAATTTACCTGCTTGGAGGTGAGTTCCTAAGTTTGTACATGAGCCCTGCGAGCACCTCTGCCTGTTAATTAATAAAGCATTAAAACTCTCATAAATTCTTAGTAGTACCAATTATACGCCTAGCTAGGATTACATCTAATTAAGGACAGTTAAATTACTTATCATGGATTTACCACTGTACTTTGTAAATGGGACAGGATTTTAAATTAGAAGTTCATCTCTCTTTTCCTCATTAATCCATATATATATATATATATATATATAGGATTTTGATGCATTTGCACAGCATACTACTATATTCATAGATTGACAGGATTTTATCACTAATTAATTAAACCACCTAGATGGTTAATTTTACTACAAAATCCAAATTTATTCCCTATTGTCCACTAATAATCCAATTTATCGTTTTAATTAATTAAGATGCTCATATTTTAACAATATATATATATATATATGGAACCAAATTATCCTTCAATTAGTTCTCGAACAGGGCTATGAAATATATTGATCATGCCGGAAAAATACAAGAAAAGGAAATCACCAAAAAAAAAAGGGAAAAAAGATACATAGGGAGCAGGAAGAAAAAGGTAAAGGAAAGATACCTTGAAGAACTGAAAGAAGAAATCGTCAAAGAAGACCATTGATTGGTGGAATGCTTCGGCCTGAATTTGGGCAACCTTCCGTATTTCATATTGACTTTCAACCTCCAATCCCCTCACTTTCCACCCAAACTCATTTGCCAAATACAAAGGTTGGTCCTCTCTATCTTTCCATCTTCCATCATAATTATCTTTCTCTGCATTTCCACGCAGCTTCACACCCGCCATAGCCAATGATATTGAGGTTGAAGAATGAGAAGATGAAGTAGAGCAGCGCTGTACACCACAAGCATTGAAATAAAAGGCTCCTGTTGCTCTTTTCTTGCGATAGATTTTCCAGCATCGACGATGATGATGATGATCGCTGAGTTTAATGCAAGAGTGGGTTTGCTGCTGCAGCAGCCGAGGCTTTTTCCACGCACTTCTTGAAATAAAAGACTGGCTCTGGAGTAACTGACCCATACATTACTCTGATTCTCTGAATGGGAACTCTCATGATGCAAATGGACCTTGTAAAAGCTTGTCTTACAACCACTCTTTATCTTTATCTTCCCCAAATTATTTACTACAATTATTATTACTTTTGGCATTCCAAAGCCGCTGGTGCTGTGCTGCTGGCCTGCTTGCCGGGTAATAAATAATAGAATTACAGTAGTAAACTAATAACCACTGTTATTTGAATTTGTGTGAAGCTCGGATGCATGAATATCTCGAACTTCTGTTTTTCAAAAAAAAAATTATACTTAAATTATCTTTAACTTTAATAATAAGATTCCAACTTTTGCAGTTGCCAATAAACAATAATATTTTGCGAACACTTTTTTCCGGTTATTTCGCAACAACGCGCGGGGTACTGGAGCTTGTTTGTCAGTTGCCTTCTTTTTAATTACTAATTAGTAAAACAGAAAAGAGAATCCTTTTACACTAAGCCCAATAGCCCATAGCCTTTCCAAAAACTTTGATTGGAGACTTGCTAGTGATCATTGGGCCCATAAACTATTGCCTAAAGGAGGAAAGGAATTGGATTCATTTCGCCAAAAATGAAAATCCAATAACAAGATTTAATTCTCTCGAAGGCCCACATGTATTCCGTCCCATGATCCAATGGATGTAACACAAAAACTGTCTTCTTTTAAGCGAAGACTTTTGATGCAGAACCAATATTTCTGCTTGTTTCGTGGGAAAACCAGTTATACCTCAAATTCAATATTCCTTTTTTTTTTCATGCTGACCGTGGTTAACTCTCTTTGCTGCCCACTTTATTGTCATTCGTTGTGCAATTTTTTGAAACTGGGATATATGCAATGGTTACTGCCTGGCCACGTTAATTAATGACTCCCTTCACGGAAGGCCATAGAATGGGCTGGCCATGTTCAAATTTCTAATTCCGTACATTGGGCCGGTGCTTTTGTTTATGAATTTCAGACCATCTTAAGCTTCCAGCTAAGCTTTAACGATGGGATAAGATTTGATATAGAAACGGCCCACTTTTTTGGGCCTAAATCTTGAATTCAAGTTTCCTCGTGCAATAAAGTGGCTGGCGCCAACTTTGTTTCCTAATTTTTCTGAGCAGGTGTCAAAGTCCTTTTTGCAATCATCGAAAAGTTCTCTCTGTACTTCCATCTATGTTTTATTCGAAAGAAATCCATTATTATATAATAATAGCAAACAAAAAGGGCAAAATTAAAAGGAAATTAAGACTCCCAGGGACAAACTGCTTGCTTTTCGCAAGTGCTTGGATCCAAGGCATCCAAGGAACATACATGGCATATGAACTGCACTTATAACATAGATTTGCGATATAGAGAGACTTTTTTTAAGTCATCCACTATAACAGTCTTAACTTATTTATTTTGCATCCCTAAAATAAATTAAAAACTTTATCAGGATCTCCAACCCTAAATATTTAGTAGGGCACTATAATGGATTCTATGAGCTCTTGAAGTGGAGCTAGCTCTTTCTTGTCAATCAGCCCAAATTCCTGCACATCCAAAACAACAATACTCAATCAACCTAGCAACTTTCTACTAAACTAAGCATTCTTGCATCTTAGAAGAATGTTTCAGAGAAAACAAAAAAATGTATCACCTGCCCTTAACTGGAGAGGGTTGAGGTATATTTTAGCCCATCTCTCATTCCACAACTAAAACCATATTCAAGTTTTTTGGTGAATATAACAGATTCTTCTAAGAAAACCATGGTACATATGTGACAAGAAATCCTGACTGCTAGGAAAAAGATAATGCCAAGCTTAAACTTATTTGTGGTTCAAAGAATCATCTCCTAATTGTTCTAGAAGTTGCATCAAACATCTTTAAACTGTTGTCCTTTACTTTAAGAGAAATTCTGTCCACCCTCTTCTTTCTCTCACCTCTTTACCCTTTTCATACTCGAATGGGGTTTATCAAAGATTATGAAAAAAGCTAAATCAGCAAATCCTAAAGATAAAAGCATCCCTACATAAAAGAAACCTTGCACACTTCTCTTTCAAAACAAAGGAGAACGGTTTAACGAACAGGTAAACAACTAACCATACTGTAATAAATTTATGTTAGAAATAATCAACACGACTACTTTAGTATAGTACTACTCGTAGATAAACAACCTGATTTTATTTACATTTGTATAAAATACGTGAATATCGGAAGAGGCTTGCTTTGAACACAAAGGCAGAGAATAAAAAAAAATTAATTATAAAGCAGAAGAGGACTTACAAAAGTAAACAGTATGAAATGCTTGAAGCATGTGTTCAAATGGGCCTCCTCCTTAAGGCTCACAATTTTCTGAAAGTGAGAGTGATAGATGTGGGCATACACACGGAACAGTCTTTTGAATATTGTCTTCACCACCTCCTTGAAGTTTGGAGGAAATGGTGCACCTAGAAAATTTGAAATATGCAATTACATACATGAAAATATTAGGAGAGATACGAGGCAAATACTTTTGTTTACTTTTTGGGAAAGTACAAATGTCTGAAAAAAAATTAATCAGAACTGTTATCATCATACATAGATAGACAACTATGTTTCCCTGAACGACCGAATGTCAGAGTCAAACTTCATCACACAGAATCAAAGATGATTAAGCACATGATTGATGAAAGATTTTACCCAGCTTTTGAGGAAATATGGATTCATCATCTAGCTGTACTTCGATCCAGTCCATTAGATATTCAACATATTTTGGGGCAGAAACCTCTATAGGTTTCTTGATTTGCACACCATCTGCCCATCTATATTCATACCTGTAAAATTTTGTAAGACAGCAAATAATCAACTACAGAAAACCCAAGAAATACACTTTCAAAGATTTTTATAATGAGTAGAATAAATTAAGGTGCACAACAGTAAGTATGGACTTATAAAACTGATTGATCACACAGTGAAAGCTTAAAGAACCAAGCATGAAAACAAAAAAATTACAGTAGCTTAGGAGGAAGAGGATCCAAGTTTCATAGTTACATTCTGCACGTGTAATCATTGGACAGAATCAAATGATTAAAAGCAGTTTGACTCTTAGAACAATTCTAGCCAGAACAGATTTTATTTCTTTCTAAGACCTTTGAACAATATAAGGCAAAATTCAAATAATTGCAAAAGGGTAAGATGAATTTACAATAATAATGAAAACAACCACACCACATACTAGGACTAATGAAATCAATGAAAATAAGATGCATAGCTCACTCCCCTCCCACTTATCAGACAAGATTATGCTATATAATCTGATTTCCTAGTTTTATAACATTTGGCAATATATACATTTAAAAAAATAAATAAATAAATTCAATTACCGTGTGTGTTTTAAAAAGATAGAGAGCCCAAATTTAAGTCAAGGGAGTCCTGATTTATCTTGATTCCTTGGAGACTTAACACATCCATCCATCCATCATTTGAAAGAAACATTTTTAATACCATCAACAGTTCCAAACATGACATAGGTTATACAGAATAAAGAAATATTTGAATTTACGATTCGTATTACTAATTCACTGAAAAGGGCAAAAGGAATCTGGTTTGATTTGTCATACTTAGGGCCTGCAGTCATTGTAGGACAGTTCTCAGGAGTACAAAACTCTGTCAGGGTACCATATAGAAGATTCACCTGATTGAAGAAATCCACAGCTGAAAAAGAACCAAAAATTATGCTTTAGCAATCAGCTTTAAAGAAAAGATGTCATACCATAGAAATAGGGAAGAAAATGTGCTAAAACATTCTAACCAAAAATCAGCTAATGAATGGAATACAAATAAGTTAGCTATTACGACAGTAAGTAACACTATGGCCACACAAAAGTAGAATATTCATGGATAAATTACAAATATATGTGTGTATCTATATATATATATAGATATATAACGATTTATTCAGATTGTGCTTTTTGGGTGCATGCGAGCAAAAAAGAAAGAAAGGGAGCGAGAGATACTGTTGACTGCAAGCCATTCGTTTAAATCCTCCCCAGGAGGTAGCCTTACTGCTTCCCTTAGGTTTCCGCTGCCCAGGGTGGCATCAATGTGCTTTTTAAGTTGTGCACCCTGCATTATGTCAAAGATTACAATACTAGGATGAGAACTGCAAATACTGCTAACCCACTAATATAGCAGAACGAAGTCCAGAAGGCATTTTATAATAAAGGCCCTATAAAGAAGCCAGCTCTCAAGAACAGGAGAGAAACCTCAAAAAGGCTATTCAATAATTGTCACGCTTAGCTACACAGCAGTACTAACCATGTTTAGACATAGATACCTGTTTAATAAAAAACTTATCACATGTATTACGTGTATATAACGCCTCTAACATCCATGAGTGGGTCCCACAGGTGGGGCTGTAGGACCGTCATGCAGGTCAGTATAGCATTGAAGTTTCTAGTATTTCAACTTTGCCACAAAGAATTCAAGTAAAACACTGTAACGTAAAGTTACTATTCGAAAAAATGACTTCAAAAGTGATGAAATTTATAAAAGAGAAATATGAATGGTAAAGTTTGCTTTCCTTCTTTTCTCGATAGGTACGGTGAAGTGAATTCTTACTTTACAAAGCTATAAATAACAAGGTTCGGAAATAATGATTACCATTTAAGTAGCTAAAAACCCAAGTTGAAGAATCAGCGAAAGGCGTTAAAATTAAGGATTCATGAGCTTCTTTTCTTAGTTTGTTTCACAAATAAAGCCAACTTACCAGGGTGTATTTTGGGACTTCTTGGATGCATTAGATCTTAGGTGTTAAGTTGTGCGTGCTTTTAATTTGTTTCTATTTCTGGACATTTTTCCAGTGTGCCAAAGTTGTGTGATCACACCCAAGAACTTCGAAAAAAGAAAAAAATTATTTCCCAAAGGGGAAAAGTGGAAGGCGGCCACATTAACAATCCAAAAGACTCATGCGCAGAGTAAGAGAACATATCAAATCAAATTCTAACGGGCAGGAGATGAACAATATTAATTATGCTTTGCTAAGGAACACAAAAAAAAAAAAAAAGGAAGGAACAAAGGTAACCAACCTTACTTCCTGAAGGTGCACTTTTTTTTGGCCGGAATGTTCGCTGATTTCTGTTTTCAGAGAAATTTATTATCAGGAAAATCATCAACTGAAAAGATACACATATATTTACCAGCTACGCTGCTCTGACTTGGGAATAGGAATCAGAAATATACACGAAACTAAAATAGGTAAGTTCAATTTTTCACAAGTTTCTCCATATATATTATACGATCATAACATAGCTTGTGTACATAGAAGGTATTTCATATGCGTACAGCATGGTACATTAGGATAAAGATTCAAAGAAACATAGTACAGAGGAATTCAATCTAAGCAAAATATAACATTGGTTTTTTAGTATGTTACCCTCTTAACAGCTTGAACTAATGAACAATACTGGTCATGCATACATGGACATATATGGCATGATAGAGAGCAAGACAGAAAGCCCTATCTCCCATCTTACTGAAATATATGGAAGATCTCCAGCATCATTTGAAACTGATCATAAATTTTGTTTTTAGCAAATTAAGTAGCTCCAATTAGACCACATTTGTACATTCCCGTTACTTCTCTTCCATTCTATTCTGCTTTCTCAACTTCATTCTGCCACCATGAGTCTTGTAAAAATGGCTGCAAATTGCCAACAAACCTACTTTGCCGCTCTCTCCATAAACTCAGCTTCACGATCTGAAGCTCCACCTTCTCAGTTATGGCAATATAACTTTTAAGGTTAAATAAAATCAATAATTTAGCATATGTTGACCTTTTCAACCTTTCCAAGGTTGTCATTTCTGAAAACCACCTGGGTTGCACAGCTTTTAATCGTAGTTCTAAAATCGAACCAAACTAATCAATAATCATAAGCAATCAGAACAAATGATTAACTGCTTAATACCAGAACATTAAGACAAGTTCAACATGCATTTAAGATTCAATATGGATTTTATTAACGTAATAATTTAAGCAAAAATTTCACAGCAAAAACCATAATCGATGATTGAATTGACTCCACGTGATTGAACTGTTTTAAGACTAAAAAGCTTTGAAATTTATAATTAACAGAAGCACAGCTAAACATAGCTAATGGATCCAACAAAACAATTGGATTGCAGTTATTGCAGTTAACTGAGCAATCAAAGAACCAGGAAGGAAAATTAGGATGATAGATGACATATTTTGAGAATTTGAAATAAAATCGCTGATCTTTGAACCAGCAGAAGGCTGCTGAATTCTAACAGATCTGACATATAATTTATCAACGCAACATTAGATATAAGCAAACAAGAAGAAATTAATGAAAAGAAGATTAATTAATAGGAAAATAATTAAGTATTTTAAGAGAAATTTTTTTTTTTTAAATAAGAACATTCACCTGCCCAGACCGAAGAGACTCATGGTTACAGAGATAGAGAGAAAGAGGCTTTGATTTTCCTTTCTTCTTCAGGTGGAGGGGACATGGAAAAGCTTCCTTTCCTTTTCACCGCCCTTTTTTCTTACTATTTTTCCTTTCTCAAAAATTATTTATTATTATCATTAATTATCTAATATTCGATTAATCAGTGCCATTTAATTTAATGCATTATTTAATAAACTGTTGTATTTTATTTTAGAAAGGAACCCAAAAAAAAAAAATAGTAGGGGTGTTTTTGTAATTTGGAGAAAGAACCAGCAGGGGCTTGTGACGTTGTGAGGGTGTTTTAGCCTTTAGGGATTCCCCCGCCCCCCCTTTCTTGTCTTTTTTTTTTTTTTTGTTGATTGGGCCTATATAAAAGAATTGTGAAAAGGGCAAAAATAAGAGCGCGGTGAGGCCTTCTTTTTTATGATTTTAAAAGTGCAAGCCCATTCCATCAATCCTCATTTTGATGGGCTGTTTATTCAACAACCTATGACTGTGACTTCCTAATCATAATTAAATAACAACCATTATCATTTTTATTTTCACGCAATTAATTTGTTTCTGAGATGCAATTAAATTAATTATTGAGTGATTAAAATTTAATAAAAGAAAAAAACTTATCTCGTCTTTAGTCAATAACATCAAGGAAAGAATAAGCAAAGAAAGGGAAGGAGGAGAATAAGAAGCTAAACCCCAACAAAGCACAAGCCTTGACATGGAGAATCATTCATGGGGACAAAAGTTGGTCACATTCCCATTGTTGATGATGGGAAAGTTGTTTTGAGGCTGTGACTGAAGCCAAAGGATTCATATTGAAGTTTGGAGGGCCAAAAGATGATCTCAGTGCCAATGACCAAGTGTCACAAAACCAGTTGGTGGAAAATTCTTGTTGAATTGAGGAAGAGGGAGGTCCGGAGATTGATACTCAAAAGTAAGAACCTCAGCCAAAAAAGTTTCCTGATTTCGACTTGGAAACGAGGTCCATCGTCGAGAAGATGATGTTTGATCAAATGCAGAAGCGGTTGGGGATTCCCGCCAGCCAGGAGATGGAGAACCAAGACGTGCTTAAGAAATTCATTGCTCGGCATCCAAAATTTGACCTCTCCAATGCTAAGTTGATGTAGACAAGTTGATCCTGATCAAACAGATATAAAAAAAAAATTATAGGTCAGTTTTTTAGTTATTTATCTCCAATCTCCACAGGTTTTTCTTTTTCCTGTTCTTTTAGAATGTTTTAAACATGAGTTTCTTCAATATAATTTCCACAAATGCTCTGATCAATATTTATATTTACAATGAGTACATTTATTTCCCAATTCTCATCCAAAGAAGCAGGAAAAATCTGCCACAAATCACGAAATCAAACAAGCTGTTTGTACAAACTTGGAAACACAGCTTTCATCAGACTATTTATTGCCTTGTCTACTTAGCATGCAACTTTAGACTCTTATTAGCTATGGAGAATAAGTTCAATACATAAAGCAGAACAGAAAGTAACGAGTTTACAGTGAAATCCTTCAAGACCGACTTAGTTTTAGCACTGACAATACGAAATAGATAGCACAGACACAAGCAAGATCACAATTCCATGAAAAAAAAGGAAAACCAAAAAACCAAAAAAACAAAGGAACAAAATGAAAAGCTTATTATATATCCAATTCTGCTCTGCTCCTCCAGTAGCCACTTCACTATTTTCCTGCTCAACTTCTTCGTTGATCTTCAAGTCCAGCAGTGAAGGTGCTTTAAATGAGCATACCATAAACTTTTCTAAGGGATTTTTAACTTCATTTCCCAATAGATCAAGACCTCTAGATAAGCTTGAACAACCTTTCATCAACAGCTACTCTCGAAAGACCTAGAACATGAAATTTTGTTAGAGCTCCTAAATCCATTGGGCGCTAAAACAATAGTGAAAGCTTAAAGTAACTGGAGAAGCTGAGATGGACGAAATCACCTTTAGGGTAGTATTTGGAGCTGAGTTATATGACTCAAGGATTCCACCAATTCTTTGCTCCGAAGTTTAGTACCACGTAGGTCAAGCTTCTCAAGTTTTGATAGGGATTCTAAATCTGGAAGGGTTTCCAGGCTGGTACATTTTTCTAGACTGAGAATCTTCAGGTCTCGAAGAGCAGCCAAGCTTGGCAAGTTAGCCAGGCTCTCACAACCTGAGAGCTCAAGCTCCTCAAGCCTACTATGTCCTTCCAGTTCTGGCAGATTTTTTAACAATGAACATCCCTTTAATCTCAGTTTCTGAAGGTTGCCAATGTCAGAAGGCAAAAATTGTATCTGAGTGTCTGATAGATCAAGTTCTCTAAGGCTGGAAGCTCCTTCAAAGCAATCATACATGATTTCCTTTATGTTAACAGCACCTGAAAGATCAAGAATCCTGAGGCTCGAGACCTGTTTCAGCATGCGCATTCCCGACAACTGACTACATCCTTTTAACAAGAGTATGGTCAGATTTCTAAGAGTCTTAACAATAGGTAATTTCTCAATTTTGGTCTGGGAAAAGTTAATCACTTGAAGTTTTTCAAGTGACCTGAAGCTCTTTTCTTGGATCTTCACAAAATTTGTGCATTCAGAAAGATCAATTACCTCAAGTTTACTAAATTTATCCAGTTTTGGAAGTCCTTCTAAGGAAGAACACTGCCTAAGGATGAGCCTGCGCAGTTCAGTCAAATTGGAGAAGTTATCAGGTAATAATTTCATTCCAGCTCCAGATAAGTCAAGGCTTCGAAGTTGGGACACTTTATTGAATAATTCATCTGGGATTTCCTTCAAATCAGTTGAACCAGATATTTCAAGAACGGTTAAGGCTTTAAGTTCTTTAATATCATCCACATTCCTCAACAGGTAAGAGCCTCTGAGCATGAGCACAAGCAGCTTCTCCAGTTTAGATATGGAAAGTTCCTTGGGAGATTTGAGAGGGGGAGAAAAAATAGCAAGCAGATTGAGGTTCGGCTTAGCTCCAAAGAAAGTTTCACGAACTTCCCTGCACAAACGACTTCCATCAATCAGTAATGAGGAGATCATTTTCTCTTTCTTATCCCCGCAGAGTGTTTTCATCATGCCATCAGCCGGTGTTATTCCTTCAAAAACTTTATCTGGTGATCTTCCTTCACAACCTTTTTCCTCATAATCCTTGAGCACGCTAGCCAAACCAGGATCAGCTGTCCCCAAGTATCCACGTCGGCAATACTCATTCATCTTAAGAGTTGCTCCCTCCAAAACAATAACATTGTCCTCTTGCATTTTCAGCATATGACAATCTATAAGCTTCATCAAGACATGGTGTCCCTCCTTGTAAGCCTTATCAATCTGATTGGTGTAGTTGAGATGACCTTCCATTATCCAGTTAGTGATCAACTCATTGTAGTGAACACCACCATGTTTTCTCAAGAAGTGCCAACTATGCCAAAAGCAGTCAATCATAGAATTGCCTGGCTCCTTATCATATGTATAACGCAGAAGTTCTGGCAGACCATTAGCGGCTGCCTCGAAAGCATGTTTTAACTCCCCATAATTATAAATTGCAAAGTAATTTAAGGTTCCCGCTAACATAAGGATTTCTGCAGGCTTGTTGCTCGGCCGAATTGCCGCGGATACCTTTTTAAATCCTTGAAAATATATAACTTTAGGAACAACATTTGTTTCTAACAATTTGAATGCCTCATCCCCAGAAAAGGGTTTGAGTTCAAACTCAGTCGAATTCTGAGAACCATTAACATCTTCACTTTCCCTTCTTGTGATTAGAACCTTAAATGTGTTTTCATATTTCTCACCATCTTTTAAACCTAAAATTTTTTTCTTGATGTAATCTTCAATTCCCATCTCTTCTTTTTGGTCTTTTTCCATCACTTCTAGTTGACCATCCAAAACCAATAGGACAAACTTTTTTGCTCGTTCCGCCGCTTTAAGTTTTTCTTTCATTTTCTCCTCCAGGCTGTCCACATTCTTCTCCTTTTTCTCATTTTCTCCATCTTCTTCCCTTTCATCTGTGCTAGTAGGGAGAGAAAACTGACGGGCAATGGTGTCTTTAAAAGACTTCTCATCATGCTTTTTGTCCAGAGAGATCCAAATAGGCTCATCATGCTCTTCCTTCACAGCAAACTCACTTATTTTTCTTGCCATCCACGTTTTCCCTGTTCCAGTCTCCCCAGTGAGAATGATTTTTGACGGACCCCCTTCTTTGAAGAACTCGTTAAATATATTCTTTGCATGATCCTCTGTCGCCTTCACCTTTTCTGCTGGTATTTAAAAATAAATAAATAAATAAGAGACGGTGATGCAAGAGTTTTAGCATAATCAATGTAACTAAAGGATTCCAATAACTTTATGAGAAAAAAATTTGTTTCTTTTACACCATAATCATATAGCACAGATAAAACAAATTTACAACGAGTTGCCCTCCCATGTTCCAATTTCGACAATTACACGTCACGCTCATATTCTAAAACTAACTTTAAAGATGCTGATATAGTTATATTCTCAAAATTGATTTATTTTAGCACGTAAGTATGCTACAGATTTATTACATGACTAGAAATTGTTAGATATAGAAGGAAAATTATGGCAAAAACGAGCATATATATTGTGCTAATAGCTCCCAAGATAAAAAGCATTACATAAAGAATGTATTAAATTATAATGGTGCACTTTTGAATCTTGGTTAGGTCCCAATTAACATGTCACTTTTACAGAATATCGGGACACTACTGGTTCCTGTTAACATCATGCTTTTGATATTGATATGATTAAAAGACTCAAAAGTATTTTCAAATTTTGCTGATTTTGCATGCAGATTACAACTTAAACTATCCGAAACTAATATAATTTTTGCTTCTGTTTACAAATGAGTAGATCCTTCATTTGCTTTTAATTATAGATTTCTTTTTTTTTTTTTTAATATTGTTTCCTGCAGTGACTAAAAAGTCTAAAGTTGGGTTTCTGTAGATCTCCAGAAAATATTTCTATGCAAAAGACAGAAAAACAATAAAATATTATTCATCAAAAAAAAAAAAAAGGTGAAATTTTGGAAAAAGTAGATTACTTCCTTTGTCTTCTTCACTGGTCTCTTTGGTATTGCCTTCATTGTGTTCTTCAGTGTTATCTTTTTGAGTGTTAATACCTTCATTTTGTTCTTCACTGATATCTTCTCCGGTATCATTACCTCCATTGGGTTCTTCAGTGATCTCTTCTTGGGTATTACCTTCATGGGGTTCTTCACTGATCTCTTTTTTTGTATTACCTTCGCTGGGTTCTTCACTGATATCTTCTTTGGTATCACCTTCATTGGGTTCTTCAATGATCTCTTCTTTGGTATTGCCTTCATTAGGTTCTTCACTTATCTCTGGGGTTGAACTGCCAATATTACTCATCTCTCACACTCTGACGGCTTCCCTTCCACTACAAATCAGTAAGTTATATTACTTCATTTGAATAAAGGAAAAGATAAAAACATTTGTAAAGCTCACAGTACAAATCCTGGAAGCAGGGGAAATAAATTATCATACGTAAAAAAGGAACAATTTACAGTTCTAGCAGCTTATTAACAAAAAAAAAAATGAAGATCCAAAAACAGAGGAAAGGGACAACAAGAAATGAAATAATAATAGCATGAGGACTTGTTCCTGAATAATCACCTAAATGAAATGATATCAGTTTCCACAGAGTCATATGATCCTAAGGCATCTGGACTGGAACTATGAAAATAAAGCATTCATCTTTCTCTAACTCATAGCGAAAATTGCAAAAAAGAAGAGAGAATACATACCAAAGAAAAAACTTCTTAAAAGATGAAATAAATAAAGTAAGCTAACAGAAGGAGGAGGTATTAAAGTAAGGGGAGCAAATAAGGAAGAGGAGAAAAACCTGCATGCCTTGTATCTCGGAGGATTTCAATTGAAGCCGATGTCACTACAATATGAATAACCGATCAGTGTCGTCAGTTTTCTTATTCCTATAATAGGCTTGATGGAGGTGCTGTCTGTTCTTTTTTACGTCTTGTTTGGGTTTCTGATACCACCTACCGAGTCCATGATTTGTTCTCAATTTGAATTTTTATTTTTTTAAGTGAATTTGTCAGTGCAATTTGAAACAAGTTGGGGCAAATTTTATTTGAGATTTTTTTACTAGTTGTAAAATAATATTTTTAAGCGGTGGACAGTGGATTTTAACCTTTTTTTGTTTACCATATACAGTACACAAAAGCAATAAAAAAATATAAATTATTGTCAACAAGTTTTACTCTGGTAGTTAAAAGTAAATTTAAATTCAATTAATATTTTTTTATTTTGTCTATTATAAAAAATAAAAAATACATTTAAAATATAATTAGCATAAAACACAAAGTTTTTATTTTTTAAATTAGTATTATTATTTTACTTTTAAGAAAATTAAATCATTTAGCGTATTTATTATTGTAAAAAAATCCATTTTTTCCAATTCATTAGTAGTTGTTTTTATTTGCTAAAAATGACAATGTAAGAAATTTTAAAACATATATATATATATATATAGAAGTAAACGTCAACGCCGTCACTTCCCTGCAACCCCACCCCTGACCCTCTTGTCTCTAAACTAGTGGTAGCAATTTCATTCTAATTGGTTATATTCATATATATGTATCAGTTTCTTACATTTATTTAGAAAAAGAGGTGGGTGAACGTTGAGGCCTCAATCAACGGATGATGCGTCGTGAGAAAAAGACAAATAATTCAGTCCCATTATCCCATACAATAAACTACTAACAATGCACTCAAGCATTACCCAATTTTTTTTTAAAAAAAATCATTTATTATTAATATGAAAATGGAAACATGTAGTACTCCGATACAAACAAAAGATGGGTTTGTCACGTTTGCGTTCGTTTTGCTCTTCGGTAACCCCACCCCCGCCCTCGAGGACTCAACCGATTTGATATTTGATGCTTTTGTCGTTTGTAATAATGCAACCAGAAGAAGTGAGTTATTTATTATTAGCGCGCGATTATTTTTATTTTTATTTTTCGGCAATTGAATTTTCTAATGATGGCAGATAAGGGTGTCGGGAGGCGCATTACGAGGTCAATGGTCAATGAACCAACCCGTCCCCGGCCCCGCTGTCCATTCCATTTGTGTTCAAAGTTCCGTATAAAAAAACAAGGAAAGTTCCCTTTTTTTTGTACTAGATTGCCACGAATTTTCAATTTTTTATTTTTTATAAAAAAATTGATTACACTTGATGTTACAATTTAGTGATAAATCTATAATATTAACAAATAAAATTGAGTATTAGTTTCTAGTATTAATGTTGTTTTTACTGGATTGATATCATTAATAAAATAATATTAAATTGATTTAAAAATTAAATAAAAATTAAATAAATTATAAATCATATACTATTATCATAAAAATATTTATATTTTTTAATTTATATATCATATTATATTTTAAAAAAAATATCCATTCTCTCTTAAAATAACCTATCACTCACTTAAAAAAGAGTAGTTATATGTATATATATATGTATATCTTCCGCTAGCTAATGGCTTATGCACCATACCTTTCATTTCTCAGACCAAAAATAGTCCTTCTGTAGTAATTTAAATAATTAAGTAAATAGTACTAAAACTTTCTCGTCTTTCTCTTTTGTCATGTTAGGAGAATTCTTTGAATTAATTCATCCGTTGACTAGTAGCTATTGCCGCCATTTTTGAATTTTCTTTTCCGATTTACGATCAATTTCTTTTTTGGCCGTACGTAATGACAATATTTCTAAACCCCAAAGCAAGCATTGCAACAACGGTCGGATTATTGATTTCATTCGATAAATTTAATATGTTTTGTGTTTTAAATTTAATTTCATTAATTTAATTAAAAATAATATTTAATAATAAAAATATTATTTAAATTTAATTATAAAAATATAAATATTAAAATATTATTATAATAATATAATTAATCATAAAATAAAATTTTAAATTATTTTAAACTTGAAAAAAATAAAAATTTTTGAAGTGCACGTCAACTTACGAGTCAAGAACGAATTTACTGATAGGACACAGATTGAGAGTAAGGCTGGCTGCTATAAATAAATAAATAAACAAAATTAAGGAACAATTAATGCTGTTCCTTTGAAGTGAATTTAAGTTTGTGGATTGAAACATGCCAATTTCTTCCTACTTTTTAATGCATAAAAAATAATAATAAATACAAGTGGATTATATTCTACGAAAAACTATTTTTTTTCCTTTCTATTTGATTTAAAACTACGCGTACCCTACCCCCCCCCCCCCACCCACCAAAAAAAAAAGGTACGTTAAATAGGACTCTGTCAGCTAAAGTCGATAGACTCATTAGGGCATGGGCTGGGGGGCTGGGCCCTACTCAGTATGAATTGTGGGGCCTTATATCACAGACAATTGTTTCGCAGAAAATTACCTCATCAACAATGACATCTACTTTTTTGTTTTTATTTTTTTTTTGTGCGTTTGTGGGTAGAAAATTAATTTGTCAATTAAAAAAGAAGATTTGTTTGGTAAACGAAAAATAATTTTTTTTCTTGAAATTTTGTTTCTCTAAGGAAAAAATAGTTATTCATGAGAAATTTTAATTCAACTGGATTTTAATTTTGGAATTAATTTTTTAGATAAAAATTTGATTTAAATAAAATATTATTATGTTAATAATAAATATTTAACATTTTAATTTTAAAAATATTTTATACTGTAACTTTTAAATACTAATTTATATTTTGATAATTTACAATATCATATTATTGCTTTAATAATAAATTATTAATATCATGAATATTATTTATAATTTAATAGACATATTATTTAATAATATAAATAATATTATTCTAATAATTAATTATAATTATCATGTTTTAAATTTAAAATAGCATTTTTAATATTTGATTGAAAATGTTTTTTATATTTCGATTTTAACAGTAAAATATATAAAAATTATTATACTTTATAAAGATTTAATAATACACGTTTTTAGTATAAGAATAGTATTATTTTAATAGTTTAAATATTAATAGCATTAATGTTTTAATAATAAATTATATTATTTTAGATATTTAATAGTAATGTAATATCTTGGTATTAAATATTCATATTAAAATTTTAATATTTTAAAATTTTAATATTTATATTAATATTTCCGTAGAAGAAAAGAAAAAATATTTTAATAATTAATATTTTAAATTTATATCAATATTATTATTTGGAAACCAAAAAAATAATATTTTAATAATTATTATATTAATATTAAAATATTTTAATAATTATATTAATAGAAATATTATTTTACTAGTAAATATTAGTATAATTAATGTTTTAACAATAAATAATTTTATTTTAAGCATTTACTATTAATATAATATTTTAGTATTAAATATTATTAAAATATATTAATATTTGAAATATTTTGATAATAAATAATTTTTAATATTTTATTAATTAATATTTATGTAATTATGTTTATATTATTATTTAAAAATAAAAATAAATTTCTAAAAAAGACAAAATAGCAGAACACATATTTTCCAGTAAGTTTAGAAAGCATAAAAAAATTTTCTATTTTTCTAAATGCATCTTATGGAAACTAATTTCTCTCTAATAAATGGAGGCATGGTGTTTCACTTAATTAAGTACAATAATTCTATCCGTTAAAGTTAAAGCATTTAAAAAGAAACGGAGGTAAAAGGAAAAGCTAACGCCTACAAACGAAAAATGAAAAACCGGTTATCTAAATTAGTTTTCCTCTGTTTTCGCGTTCTTTCTATTTCTGAGCTCAACTGAGCTCTGCTTAGTGCTTACCAGTTACAGCTAAAACTAAAGAAAGAAGAAGGAATAGAGAGGAAATGGTGGTTCCCATCCCGCAGCAGGGGAAGAATCATTGGGATCCCATCCCGCCGGAGGTGAAGAATGTTTGGGAGAAATGGAATATTCGAGGCACCATTCTGTTCAGTCTCTCATTGCAGACTTTCCTGGTTTTGCTCGCCCCCTTCAGAAAATCTACGAGGAAAAGACTCTTAATCATGCTCATCTGGTCCGCCTACTTGCTTGCTGATGCTGCTGCTAATTTCACTGTGGGTCTCATCTCTAACAGCCAAGGCGATGATTCTTCTAAATCTTATTCTAAGTCTAAATCTGGTTCTTCTACTTCTCATTCTCCCGAGGCTAATGATGATCTCTTGGCTTTCTGGGCTCCCTTTCTTTTGTTGCATCTTGGTGGCCCCGATACAATTACTGCTTTTGCTCTTGAAGATAACGAACTTTGGCTTAGGCACTTGCTTGGTCTCGGCTTTCAAGCAGTTGCTGCTCTTTATGTTTTTGCTCAATCACTTCCAGATAACAGGTTATGGATTCCCACCGTCCTCATGTTTGTTGCTGGAACCATCAAGTATGTTGAGAGGACGCGTGCTTTGTATCTTGCGAGCTTGGACAGATTTCGAGATTCCATGCTTAAAGGAGCTGATCCTGGGCCTAACTATGCAAAGCTTATGGAGGAGTACGCTTTCAAGAGAAAGAACAAACTTCCAACGCAAATAATTATGATTCCAGAGCCTGATAAAGAAGCAAGGGCCACTGATGTTCCGGTGAAGGAAGGCAAGTTGAACGATCTCGAAGTGGTGCATTATGCTTATAAGTACTTCCTAATCTTCAAGGGGCTTGTGGTCGATCTCATCTTCAGCTTCCGCGAGCGTAACGAGAGCCGAGAGTTCTTCAAAAAAAGGAAAGCTGGTGATGCTCTGAGGGTCATCGAGGTTGAACTCAACTACATATACGAGGTTCTTTATACTAAAGTGGAAGTTGTGCATTCCACTTGGGGATATATATTCCGAGTTATAGCCTTTGGGTCCATTTTAGCAGCTCTTGGACTATTCCATTTCAGAACAAAGAAACACGACCTTAACCAGTTCGATGTGGGAATCACCTACACCCTGCTCCTGGGTGCCATAGCCCTGGATGTAATAGCGCTAATGATGCTCATTTTTTCCGACTGGACGTTCGCTAGCATCAAGGACCCTGATTCTGATTCGGGGATCTTGGCTAAGATCTTCAGTAGCTTCCTTTACTTTAGGAGGCCATGGTGGCGAAGCTGCGAGTGTCAAACGGATCCTAAACTGGAAGAGGATCCGGTTAAGATCAATCATAAGGTGTTGGCAACTCCCATTTTGTTCCGAAGATGGTCTGGATCGCTCTCATCCTACAATTTGATTAGTTATTGCCTGAAAAGCCATACTAGTAGAATCCATAAATTCACGAGATGGCCACTCGTTATCGCTGAGAACATCATCATCTTTCTGCACATTGATGGATGTTATCAGTGTTATCAGTTGTTTGTTGACTTGATAAAAACTGTATTGGCTCCTATCAAGAGCAAAGTTAGCGGTGTTTTCACCTTTGCTGTCGGTAAGCTCAAGCAGATTACTGGGCTACACCATATCATCAAAAAGATAAGTGAAATTGCTGGCAAAACTCATGGATTCATCATGGGAAGTACAGGACTTAAGGACTTTATAGATGAGATAATATATGTGTCCCGCGAACCATTCACTAAAGAGCTATGGAAATTCATATTTGAGGAGCTGAAAACTAAAGCCGACTATGCAGATGATCCTGAAACGGCCAAGAGGATATCTGCGGCCCGAGGTGAATGGGTTCTAGTGGATAGTGATACAGAAACTGATCGCAGCTCGTTGATGCAATACGTTACTGATATTCAGTATGATGAAAGCATTCTATTGTGGCATATTGCTACTGATCTCTGCTACTATAAAATCCCCCCTGAAAAGAAACTGGACACCGAAAGTTTTAATCATCGACAATTTAGTAAGCTTCTCTCAGATTACATGTTATATCTCTTGACTATGCAGCCAACAATGATGTCTGCTGTAGGGGGCATTGGAAAAATAAGATTCAGGGACACTTGTGCGGAGGCTAAAAGATTCTTTGGCAGCCGGGGTTTACTATCATGGGCAGCAAACAAGAAAAAGAGCAAAGAAGTGGTAAAAGACGCATGCGACGCTATTTTGTCCGTGGTTACAGATGTTAAGCCTGTGGCCGTGAAGGGAGACAGAAGTAAATCTGTTTTGTTTGATGCAAGTATGCTGGCCCAAGAACTGAACAAGCTTGAGGCAAAGGGGCTGGACAAATGGAAGTTAGTGAGCAGAGTGTGGGTGGAATTGATCTCATATGCAGCGAGTCACTGTAGAGCAAACACGCACGCTCAGCAAGTCAGTAAAGGTGGGGAGCTGATTACTTTTATTTGGCTGCTTATGGCTCACTTTGGTCTTGGGGAGCAGTTCCAAATCAACGAGGGACATGCAAGGGCAAAACTGATTGTCGGAAAGTGAACAAATTCACTCACTCATTTGATCAAACATCGGTCCACCAAGACCACAAATCATGTGTTTCTTTATGCAATCTTTTCATCTCTGTTTTCTTTTTCTTTTGCTTTTGGTTTGGTTTTGGTTTTGCGTTGCAGCCTCATAGTACTTGTCCTAAAGTCCTAGTTATCTCCGCAGAAAGATGGAATATGTAATTTTGTGTGCATAGTCTAGATTGTGCTTTATTCTTAACGAGAATTATAAACTTGTGCAAGATTAAATTATGAAATAATTTGGTCAATTAGATTAAATTTAAATTATTAATTAATAATAAAAAATTTTATTTAAATTTAATTATAAAA
>JBBYHM010000010.1:4125689-4154793 GCA_038381775.1 Adansonia rubrostipa | reverse complement strand
CTCTCTCTCTCTCTCTCTCTCTCTCTCTCTGATTCCAGCTGATCCGTTTGATTATTTGCATGAAATTAGGAAACGTTCGAATTTGAAAAGTTGTTAGAATTATACTTTATTGTGTTCTTAATTCTACCGTTTATTGTTTTCCTAATTTGACAGATCCAGACACAAGCATGCCAGCGAGTGATAGAGGAAGCTGAAAAGGAATACAAGAAGATATCGGAAAAGATCGATGGCAGCCATAAAGCGATGAAGGTAAATCTTCCTACACTGAATAAATTAGAAATTAACCATAATCTACAAGTTCTTAATTTCCTTTCCAGTGCCGATATTGTTATCTGATTTTCTTTCTTGTTAAATTTCAGGCTTCATATGGAGAATTCATGGAAGATGCACAAGCCAGTACTTCCCGTGGTATTTTCGTGCTACTTGTCTTCATTCTAGTGTTATTTCAACGCGTTCTTTCAGTATTATTGCTATGTTTTACATTCTTTATAGCTTAGCACTAGCAGTTCGCTGATTTGTTGAAAATAATAACCTAATGAAGAGTTTATAAAGCATCATTTGGAAACAGAGTTTTGACTAGGTTGCTTTCAAATCGGTGGAGCATTCATCTAGAGCTAATTAATGCAAAACTAATTTTCATCACATGACACATTTTTACGTTTTAGCATTTGAATTATGATATTTTCATCATCTTATTACCCATTTGTATTGCTATCAGTTTGCAAAACTTCAATTTCTGAGCTTTCAAAGTCTTTTGAGAAAAGAATTGACTACCTCCGCAGCCAATTTGGAATGCCATCCGCTTAGAATTGATTCTGGAACTGAAAGACACTTCCTCTGGATTTTCTTTTCCGGTACTTTCATCATTGATGTTCTCTTTTCTCGTTCTTTAAAAAAAAAAAAAATTAAATCACAAGAATCTCTTAAATAATAAACTTATTAGACGCTCAAAGAAAGTGCCCTATATTGGTATCCATCGTAAGATATGATGCTGAGCGCGTATGCTTTAGTGTGTGTCATTTTTTGTTGATTTTATATAATGTGGGGGACTCTGTTTCAACTTCCCATTGCAAACATCTTTTATTTCACTTAATCGTCTTCTAATGCGTCCGTATTAACTTGCAGGAATTGATGTAAAGCAGTTTGGCTTCTGGAGGTCTTCTATAATTAGCAGAGTAGTGGAATTTTAGTGTTGGGTAAATACTAAATAGTATTATATAGGACAAATGTTCTCTTGATAGCTAGCTGTTTCTGTTTTGAAAATTGTAGGCTTGATTAGCTAAAACAGATAAAAAGATGGAGTTGTTACTTGTTCAATTTGTTCATCTCAAGTAACCTTTACGACTTTGTATCTCTTCGCCTGGATTCCACGAACAATTCTAACTGGACAGGTTGAACCCTTGACTAGTAACCATCTCATTTCATCACACCACAGGCACAGTTACAGGCAACAATGAAACCATTATGGTTCGGGCCAATTAATTTAAGTTCAAGGCTACATCTTCAATTTTCTAGATGTGATCAGTAGAGCCCAATAGAAAGAACCTAAGCTTTCGAGTTTATGACTGGCAGGCTTTTTGCACATGGGCTTTTCCGAGTTTGCAAACGTTGATTTGACTTTTTAAAGCGACTATATATAGTTGCAATTTGCAAATTAAAAGGATAAATTCATGTTGAAAAGAACATTATCTCTGTTATTCTTGACAATTTTCTTTTTCTTTTTCTCTAATTTAGATTACAAATGTGCTCATTTTCCCCTAAAATGACACATTCTGTTTGAATATCTTTGTTCCCTGCAAAAACACGTACATTTCAAAACAGTTCATCATTGCTGATTCATGGTGAACAAGATCCTTAAATTTCTTGTGTTCTTTTGAAGTTCGTCGCCTTGCCAAATATCTGCCTGTTTGATATGGCATTGTGTCCTCTAGTTGGGATCTAATGAGGCAAGGCTTACTCTTGGGATGCAATGAAGCTTAGAAAAATTGGCCTATTTTTTGGCGATCCATTTGGGGGTGGATCACGTGAGGAGGACAAAGGCGACAGATTACTGTGTTAACGTTCTTCTTAATAACCAATTCATATTATGCCTCTGATACATTCTCTTTTTCCTTGATTTCAGTTTTGCCCACTGATGTTGTTATTCCTCAAACAGTAAAGTAACTTTTTATGATGTTGAATCTATAAATTCTCATTTCAATATATAGAATCAATATATTTTTGAAATGGATCAATAAATCTTACTTTGGAAGAGCGTCTTAAAGTTGGACTGGTTGCCAAAAGGAATGCAGCAATGCAGTACCATGCTTCTACTGTTCTTTTTCCCTCTTTATTGGGAATCATTATAGGCCTGCCCAGAATATCTCAGCCTTCTAAAATTGACCCAAACCTTCGCTGCTGACGCTTATATATGTACATGTTATAATTGGGTTTTTCTTCTTTTCTCGAATTCAATTTGAAGAGGGCCTTCATTTCTTTCCTTTCGCCGTATGTTTTCTTATTTTGAAGGAACATGGTACTACCAAGTGTTTATATCTCATAAGAAGTACCAACCATTGACATTAGCCTTCAAGAAAGAAATCAAAGAATCTAGGTTGCCTCCACTTCAGTTTATCATGATATATATAATATATATGTATGCTAGCTAAACTTTAGCCAAGTTCAATATGCTTTTGTTGCATATGATATGATCTGTCGTTGGTTTATGCTACTTAAAAGTTTATCAAGCCGGTAGGTACAGTCGCTATTCTCATACACTCCATGCTATAAAGTATATAATGCATGAATATAAAAATGATCAAATAAAGCTCAAAACCCTAGAACCTTCATATTGTGCACACTTTCCATTTGTTTCCTCGTATTACTCAGTTGAGTACTTGTTGACTTAGACATCAAAACGGATCTTGCAATCCAAATTTCGATGTTCCTTTCATTATTTGTTCCTCAACAATTTCCACCTACAAATCTCCTATCTTCCTCTAGCCAGACCCTCCTTACCTTAAAAACATTAACAGAAATCTTGCCATTCATTGATATTTACTTTACCAGGTAATAGAGATTTTCTCAACAATAAAAACAGGTTTAAATTCAAATTTCAAAACAATTTTGCAACGGACTCAAATATTCCTGAGAATCTGTATTTCAATTGCCGACCAATTTCTAATATATAAAAAAAATGAGACTATTGCCCATCCAGCATAGATAAAAAGGCTTCTTTTATTGAAGAGTACACTAACAAGGAGAGCTCAGAACGCTTATTGTTGCATTGATTTAATTTGAAATAAAGGAACATTTCTGGAGTACATCCGTTAAAGAAATAAGCAGCTTGAAATTCCAAGTTCTTTGAAGCTTTATTTGCCATTCTGAGGAAATCTTGCCTGCCTTGCGCTTTTTTCATTTATAAGATCAACTTTAATGGGTCATAGATGCATGGGCTACGAATCAAAACAGGCCGAAACAATGATTGCAGGGGAGATCAGATCATCATAGATTGTACTATTTCTTTCCAGTCTTCTTTTTTTCCCTTTTCGATTCTCAAAGAGACAAAAGATATTAATGAATATTAGTATTACATTATTATTATCTTTGGCATGGAGATGAATAATATATTAAGAAGTTAGTTCAAATGTTTTGTCATCATACCTAGTTACATGCAAAGCAAGCCATAATAAGGTGTAGGAGATCTTTAAAGTTAACAACTATTATGATATTATGGTTTAAAACAAAAATAGCGAAGTTGGTCTCTTCTTTTAACACGGGTAAGAATTTTTTTATTTTTGGAAGTGAAACCGGAAATCAAAAGAAACAAGTATAATCAAAGTAATCAAACATTGGAAATAGGGAAAGAGTTGGGGATTGAGATATATTAGATCTACTTTAGAATGGATCGCCTGAATGGCTTTATAATCACTTTTCAAACTACATTCCTAACGTTAAAACAAGACCCACCCAACCCAACCCAAACCTACCTTTCCTCTTCTTCTTCTTCCTATTATTATAATTTTCAAATGCAATAAACAGTGTGACTGGCACCAGTTAATCGATCATAGATTCATGTTGCTACTTAATCTTTTATTTGAACCTCCGAATTGGGGGAAAGAAAAGGAAACGATCACTTTATTATATATAGTTTCTAATTCAAATTTCTCAATCTTAATGTATGTATGCAAAATGTTATATATAGGAGGCATGGTATTGGTAGTTCCTCAATCCAACAGCTGAATTGGGTAGTCTAAGAAATCAGTAAATAAGGTTTTTCTGATCTGCTGGTAAGTACATAAACATAATAATATAAATTTAAAATCTTTCTTTACATGCATAGAGAATAGATAAAGAGACGTGAAAAAATCAGAAAGTTGTAATTAAAGTAATGGATATAGCATATTTGAAATTGCGTCCAAAAACCAAATAAATGGGGTGAAGGCCAGGGAATGGGTGGCTGGCTTTGGACCTTGACTATGCTTTTCTTGCTTAAGAAGATCTTGTAAGAGGGTCTTTAAGCAAAAGCTTAGGCAGCCCATGCCTTGCCATGTGGCCATCTCAACGGGTGATGCAATGCAATGCATACATTAAAGGTATTGATTCAGCTTAGCCTCAAAAAGAAGACTGTGGCTTGGCTTTGCTTTGCCTTGCCTTGCCTGGCTGGCAGTCTAGAGAAGAAAGAGATGGCATTGAGTTGTTTTGTTGTCCCTCTATCCCAAGCATTCTTTGCTTAAAGACAGGTTAGCCCCAGGAATAAAGCCAAGGACAAAAATAGTGTGGTTAAAGTTAAAGCACACACACACTTGCCCATAATTCCAAAGCAACAAATAGCAACCAATGCTGACAACCGACAATAGCCAGTTAACATTTCTCTGGGTTAAAAGTTAAAAGTTCTGCCATCTGTGACGGAAAAAAAAAGAAACGGTTCCCAAAGGATTAGTGACCGCTCACAGCCGGTTTAGTCAGTGACCAAATGTCTACTTGAAGTACAATAATCTCTGAAACATTAAAGGAGGGGAGGTTTCTTCAGCTCTAGTCCGTGGCCATTGCTCAGACAAGTGAGACAAATAAGAATCAACCAAAACAAAGGAACCTTTCTTCTTCTTCTTTTTTTTTTTTTATATAATTTGGGGTTTCTTAGGAGAGTCCCTTTTGTTATATTTTGTTGTTGACAAGATCGGAGATCTTCCTATATTCCAATTTGGATTTGTAACAGTGTTGATTCCTTCACCAACTGCGCATTCAAGGACCTCATCCCCTTCAATCTGATTGGACCATGCATCTACTCCAAAAACTGCCTTCCCTTGTCCTCCCTAGAAAATACTACTCCTACTGTTTTATATTATAATATACATATATACTTACAAAATATGAAAATACTGTATAATTTAAAATATAAGAAAAAAAAAGTTTGAGAATTACATCGATCTGCATGTGAAGCTGCTCCTATATAGGATTCTGGTTGAATGTACTTTCCCTACCTGCTTAGTATGTCATGATCTATGCACAGCACGACGGGAACGTCATGCCATGCGTGCTAGCTTTGTTATTTATTAATATTAATAATAATAACAACTAATATATACCTACTTAATTTTTTTTGTTGTGATTGGTTAACATTTTCCTTACACAGTTATGAATGATATCACATTTATGATCTACGCTGCAGAACTTCGCAAATTTGTTAGTTTCTTCAAATTCTTGATTAATTACTTTGGCTTTTCTTTTTCTAAAGAACGAAAGTGTAGAGTAGCTTAATAATTTGGATAGCAAAGTGTTAAAAGTTATTGCATGTGCACCAATTTGCTTGCCCTAGCCAAGTTATCTATCTATCTCTCTCTTTATATATAAATATACCTAACCTAACCTAGTAGTTTTTCAAAAGCCAAAACTTAATGGCAACCAATGATTCTAAACTTGATGGGTTGTAAACTTTTATCATCACTTTTTAACAAAAGGTTTTCATTGTCTTCAACAATGAACAATCCTCTCTGTGTCAATATATATATATATATATATATATATATAGCCTACAAACGAAGGATTTATTTTTTAAAAATTAATTTTTTGCCCTTTTTTTAACAATTAACACTGTTATTAGTACAGGAATAAAGCATAAGCACAAATTCTAGTCAATATAGTACAGCCAGTATCCATTACTCCCTACCATTTAATTTCCTACAAATTTTCCAAGACTCATCAGTTTCAGTCTTGGTTGTCAAACATATCTGAAGCTGGAATTAATATTAGAATAATGTCAGAATATCCAGTTTTTAAATTTGTTGTTTGAGTGTATATATAAAATAAAAGAAAAGGATCTTAGAAAGAGATATGGGAATTAACTAATTGATCAAATTCCAATCCAACTGATCAGCTGAATTTAACTTAAATTGGCATAGCATCCTTGTCTTGTTCTTTTCAATTCCCTTTTCTTTTTTCTTCTTTGTTTACGCCTGCCTTAGGGGGAGGGGAAGGGAAATTAGCAGGGCGTTGAGCCGAGGGTTTCAAAGGCTTTCAATTTCGAAAGTGGATGCACTATTTTTTAATTAATTAAAAAATCATCAATATATCTCTAAATATATATTTATATCGTCATCACAAAACAAGAATCTCTTAACTATGACTTAAATTCAAAAGATTTGAATCATCGAGTTAGGGCCGTTTAAGATTACATTGTCGCAATCCTAAACAAATTTTGGTTTAAACAAGTTTTGGTTTCAGTCAGAAGCTATTTTAAGTTATTCACATCTAAAATGAAAATGATAACAGCTAAAGAAATTCTTATTAATTAATTATTCACATGGAAAGGTAAATTTAATGAATTTTTTTTGCTTTAAGTTCTTTCAATTGTAATAGATGTAGTTCTTATTATTACTGAACATTCCATTGTTTTGAGTACAAAACAACGTTAAAATTGGTGGTAGAAAAAGTAGCAGTACTACTACTGTATAGAAGTCTCCTTTCAATAATGTCTCAGTATCGTTTTGATGCTATGAAAACAATTTTTTGCAAATCGATTTATAAGTTAAAAGTAGACCTATGGCTCTAACTAGGACCCATTATTAGGTTGTGTTCATTCATAATTAGCATATAATTAATGAAAACTTACCCTATACATTGCTATTAGAATTTTTAAATTTTACATGTAATATTTAAATAATAATATATATTTTTTAAATATAATTAAAAAATTAATTAAGAATAAAGTGAGATATATAATAAATTTTTAATCAATTTGTAAAATTAAAAATTTTTATTATCGATATATTAAAATATTATTTTATAATTAATTAATTTGTAACACTTAATATATCTTATATTTATAATTATTCAAGAGTTGTATTGTTTGTTTAATATGATAAATTTGGTTCTAATTAAGTTAGAATATAAGAAAATATTAGCTATGCTATCAATTATTTAACTAATAAAATACTAATATACTTTTGTTTAACCCCAAAACTAATTTTAATAAAATAAAATTTTTATTATCTAAATTCAATCTAATTAATGAAATTATTTATTTTTTTAAATAATATTATTATAATGAATAATAGAAGAAAAAAATTCGAAGTCAAACTCACCTTATTATTTTGACGAATTATACCTTAATTAAAATAATATATTAATATATTTCCCTCTTTACTGGCTATGATGCATATGATTCATCACGAGTGCAAACTGAAACAGCGTTGGCCTTTTTGTATTTGAGATTTTGTTTTCTTGATAATATAGAAGATGCATCCATAGTTCCATACAAATAAAATAAACAAGAAACTATATTATTATTATTATTATTATATAACAGTAAAAATAACACTAGGAAAATATGAAATGACGATGGGACGGTTGATCTTCACATCACTCGTAACTCATCAGCAGTCAATTTTCTAGTGTCTAATCGGATGATAAAATCCCAGCCATTGGAGTCCTTGTTGGACTAATCCAATCATACTCCGCCACGTACCCTACTTAAGATACACGTAAGAGATCCTAACACTTCCTTGCATCAGCAAAACACGTGGGCCCAACATGTTCTCTCCTCTTCGATCACTTCAGGTCCAACTTCCTCCTTCCAAGTTCTACTAATAAAATAAAAACACAATTTTCCGTTACTTAACGGCAGAATCAAACTGATGCCGTCAACCCCTAGCCCCCTTCTCTCAGTGTAGGGGAGGGGTCTATATAAATACCAAGGCCTTCATTTGCTTTCGTCTCCTCTCCCTCTCAGTCAGTCAAAACTCTATTGCCTAAAAATATTTGCTTTGCTACTTCTGGCTTCATTTGCCAAAACCAAAATCCCGGGCTTTCCGTATCCAAAACTTTCCCGTTTTAGGGAAGTTTCTCTCGGATTCTCGGCCGATATATCGCCTGCATTTTTGTCCCGCCCAACCCGAGATTTTGTTGTCCGTTTTCTGTTTAACTGACTGGTATCTTTTCCTTCTTAATTTCACAAGATTTTTCAGCTCATATTCTCAACCCAAATTCATTGGATTTTTCATTCAAAGATTTCAAAGCTTTCGTGTTTTTTCTGTTTTCAAAGTTTGAAGCTTCAGAAAGGAGAATTTTCTTTGTTCAATATCCAAGACCTTCAAAGCTTTACTGGGTATTAAAGTTCAGGAGGGTAAGTGGTGTGCTTTTTCTCAGCAACCAAACAGAGCATTACTTTTTCTTTATGGTTTACTTCATTGTTTGCTATTATTAAAGCTATTGATTCTGAATAGGTTTTTGTGTGAATGGAAAACCCGCAGTTTTGATTTGTAGCTGTGCAATAACGCAGAGCAGAGCAGAGAGCAGAGGAAATGAAATAAAAATATGAGAGGGAGAGAGAGAGAGAGAGAGAGAATTAGAGATATAAAGAAAGACAGCTAAGAAAAGGGAAGCATTTGGGTTTTCGGGGTAAGTCGTTTTCGAACAATAAATGATGCCAAATAGTAGTTTTCAAGCTTTCAACTGAAACAAATCTCAATGCCCACACTTGTTGCTCAATATTCTCTTGTCCCTTTGTCTATTCATTTCTCGACACTTGAAATAGGCCCATCATCTTTTTCTTCTTCTTCTTGTTCGATAAAAATAGATTGGTCCATCCATACATTCATCCATCAACCCCACCCCACCCCCCCCCCAAAAAAAAAGAAAACGAAAGAAAACTATTGTACTGCTCCAATGTTTCTCTATAATATTTGATCGCATTTTTTATTATTAAATTTTGTTAATTTAAATTGGTATGTCAGAAACTTCGGCTTGCTTGAACAGACCATTGTTTTGTTTTGAATCTTTGTTGGTTACATTAAAGCAAAGCATAGATTCCAATCTTGGTCAATGTCCAATTTGGTTACTTTCTAATTGGGTATGTCCCATTAATTATGTTTTCTTTTTTTTTTTTCGATAATTGACTGCTTATTTTTTTTAATCTAGCAAGTACTTTTTTTTGGGGGGGGGTGTTGAGGTGGGGGTCTTTCTTCTCTGATCCCGAGCTCTTTTGCTTTTGCTTCTCTTTCCTTTTTGTCTTGGATTAACGCTTGTTGGATTGATTTGTTGGATGTTTTCTTTTTGGTTGTTTTCTTACCATCTGTTGTATTTTTCTTTGGTGCCAAACATGCTGGAATTGGCTCCATTGTTTTTATCTGAATGGGGCAGTCTATTAGTTTATTGCAACGAATCTCCAAGTATCTATGTCCCCCCCAACCTGAAATAGTGCATGAAGAATGTTCCATTCTGTTGAATTGACCATCATTACCCTCAGAAAATGGACTCCTCATGTTTTTTTTTGTAAATTCACTGTCCAAGAGTAAAACAAAATAAAAATCCTATTTATTTATTCATTGTTTTGTGCAGGGACAGTAAGAGGAAAAATCAAAAGCGAAGAGATTAAAAGAGAAAGAAGAAAATATGTTTACGTGCATAGCGTGCACAAAACAAATGGCGGAGGGAGGGGAGGAAGTAGAAGGAGCGCGTGGAAGTGGCACGCCTAGTACGAAAGAAGCTGTCAAAAGTCTGACGTCGCAGGTTCTACTTCGATCTCTCTTTCTATCTCTTCAGTCTTTGGTCTTTGCTTCATCACCCTTGGCCATGAGGCTTTGGCTTCGGCCTTGGCATTTGAGCTGGCTTCCTTCGTTCATTCAAATCTTAGGCTTTGCTTTATTAGTTTCCTTTTCTACTTTAGGCTATGTTTGTGAAAACGAACAAAATCATAATCCCAATTAGCCTCTCTGATCTGATCTCCTCGGGACCACCCTCTTCTTTGGACGCTTTTGGCATCTTCTCTTTCACGTTTATTCATGTACTGTTTTTTTTTTTTTTAATTTAATCTTTAATAATAATATACAACACTGTACTATATTATACTATAAAGCTGTGCATGGGGTCTCTCGGGGCATTCAAAGATTTCTTTCCATGTAATGTGGTGCAGCATTTCATTTCATTTCTGCCTGCTGCTCCTCCTTTGATTTTCTTCTCACCTGGGCTTTTTAATCACTTAATTGTTGCCCATTTTATTTATTTATTTAGTTTGCTAGTATATATATTTAAGATTCTTTCGTTTTTTTAGGATGTACCTTCTCTGCTCTTCTGGGCGGCGGGTGCAGAAAATAAACATATGAGTGATTCGGCGATAAGGCGGGATTCATGTGATCCTCAAAAAATCAAAATATAATAATATATTAAAATCAATATGATGATGAGAATAAATTTCTGCCCGCATTAGTAGTGCGTTTGGTACGAGAATTAAGAGTTAAAACTGAGGGTGCCATGAAAACATGGCCAATACAATAGCCCAATGGTACATCCTCGAAGAATCCAACGGGCAAGAGGGTTTTCACTAACTATGTGATTACAGTGGTAATCTTTTGAACTAAATCGTTGGGTTCCACATCCAGTACAGTTTATAATCTAGTACACTATTCACTGTTGTGCACGGGCAATGGGTGGTGGGATTTAAAGCTAGGCCGCTCTAGGCTGTTGATATGTGCTCGTAGATCTTTGCGTAACTTTGACCAACAAGAATCCCGCCGCAGGCAGCCAATCCCCCGTTAGCCGTTACGCTAGGTTGTACAAAGATCTTTACTAAATATTCTTTGTTTTTTTGCGAGTCATGACCTTCTTTCTTTAGGACTAGGGCCCTAGGACTCTAGGACAAGGAGTCTTATTTGAGTCGCATATTCTCTGTAAGTTTTAATTTGGATTTTGGAATGGATAGAATCAATTCCAGGAATCCTGGCTAGAATCCATCCTACTTTCACTAGTATTACTCTTTACTACTTAGCACCTGTAAAACATTTAACATTTCTCTTACAACACTTGATTATTTTTGGGTGATGTTTAGATATGTTTTCTTTTCCTTTTTTTTTCGTAAGATTATTTGAAAATAAAGTTTATGTAGTCAAATATCTCATAAAAATATTATAATGGTGTTTTAAGACGAACTGTTACAAACAAATTTTCTTACAATAGCCAATATAGGGAGTAAGTGGAAATCTTTAGAAAGGACAGCTTGAGTATGTATGTTAAGAAAAGACACCGAAGTGTCCTGGGCCTGACCCACCATTGAATTCTTGTCGATCCTCTGTTTTTGAAAAGTCGGAATATAGGAAAAGAAAGGAAAAGAAACAAAAGAATGAAAAAGAAAAGAAAAGAAATCTGTGCGTGCTAAATGCTAATGGGCAGTTAAATCAGATTAATTGACAGCTAGAACAGCTCTCAGGTGGTAGCAGAGAAGTACATTTTATCATTTCATTCAGACTGTGTTAGACCAACAGCATTGACTGTATAAGAGTATCCTCCATGATATTCGCAGTTGAGATCTCTTTTCGGTGTATTAATTTTATGCCTTTTTCTTCTTCTTTTCTTTTGGGAGTTGGGCTGATCTTAATGTCGGGGTCTACTGTGCAGAACAAACTATGCAAACTATCCAAATTATACTGTGAGCTGTTCCCCTTGCAATAGGGAAACATACCTTTCAGGCCCAAATTGTTGCTTGTTCTCAGATATGACAAATAGTTGGATAATGATGTAATGACAAAGGTAATAAAGCACAAATAAGTTGGAGAACATATCAGTCGAATTATCCACTTCAACTAGAAAGGATGTGAACACAGAGGGAACCTTGGAAGGTTTCCGAAAAAATTACAGATTGATCTTGTTCCGACTCTTAGCATGTGACGTTTGTTAGAAAATTGAATATCCCTTAATGACAGAATAAATACGATTTAATTTCCGCAACAAAAATAGTTATGGTTTGATTACATTGTTACATCATCAATGCAGCTTTCATCTAAACTCGCACATTGTAAGCTACAAGCATTTTTGTTCTTGTCAAATTAAATTCTTTGTATTTTCCAACGTCAAGTCTATCCATTGTCTTGATCTTTTGGAAGTTAAGCATTTGGATTAATAAAGTTCTTCATTAACTTAATTCTGATAATATGCAGATCAAGGATATGGCACTGAAATTTTCTGGAGCTTATAAGCAATGCAAGCCCTGCACAGGCTCCAGCAGCTACAAGAAAGGAAGTCGACCTTATCCAGATTTTGATGCTGCTTCAGAAGGGGTTCCATACCCCTACATGGGTGGAAGCTCTAGCTCAACGCCTGCATGGGACTTCACCAGTGCCAGTCATCATCCAGGAAGGTCGGACTCAAGATTTTCTGGGGTATTCGGTGGTGACAGAACCCCTGGCGGTAGGGACTCTATCTCGGCCCAAGATCTGGTGTTAGAAGATGAGGACGAGCCCAAGGAATGGATGGCACAAGTGGAGCCTGGGGTTCATATAACTTTTGTGTCTCTTCCTAATGGAGGAAATGATCTAAAACGGATTCGCTTCAGGTATGTGCCAGCAATGATTTTAGTTTCCAACCAGAATGTACTTTCACCTTTGCTCACAATCTGGGTATAATCTTGCATTTTGCTAATATCTGACATCCATCTATCATTGAGACTGTAAATAGACATGTCAATCTCAGCCCTCATTTCTCTTCTTTTTTTATTTTTTGCGGGCGGGGTGGGGGGGGGGGGGGGAAGACAGATATTTTTCATTGTCCATTGATTAGTCCTTTCTTTCTACCATGCTGTCACGTAATGGTTGGGCCTAGCAGAAGTCCATTCAGCCTTCATTATCGGACATCAAAGATAGTGGAGTTTTAGGCAAACTCTAAATTGTTCCAATTACTTTGACTTTTCGTTGCTGAAACTTAATCAGCCGATATATACGGAAACTGACGTTACTTAAGGCTTTGTTGAAGCCGGGAGATGTTCGACAAGTGGCAAGCACAGCGATGGTGGGGTGAGAATTATGATAGAATCATGGAGCTCTACAATGTACAGAGATTTAATCGCCAGGCACTACATACTCCCCCAAGGTCTGAGGATGAGGTAAACCACCTTCTTCCGTTTAAGACATTTTGTTGCTTAATGAACTTGGTGTGTATTTCCGAACAGTTAAATGTCTCAATAAATGGACAATCTGTACCGTAGATACATAAGATAATTTATTCCAGGTTCAAATTACTAACAGATAAATTATACAATTCAGATGCAGAGGGATTCCTCTTACTCAAGAATGGGATCAGCGATGGAAAGTCCCATGGCTCATTGGACACCAAGAAACAACTATAGACCTTACAGTGCTGGGCCTAGTGGTTTTTGTTCAGGTGGCACAAGAGGTGATACAGCTTTCGATGCTGCACGGATGACAACCTCCTCTAGAGATGAGCCTTCCGTTTCTGTCAGTAACGCCAGTGAAATGGAGGCAGAATGGGTTGAACAAGATGAACCAGGGGTATACATTACCATCAGACAGTTGGCCGATGGCACCAGGGAGCTCCGGCGTGTCAGATTCAGGTAATGAAATTCATATTTATTTACGTCATACTCTTTGTCTATGAGGTTCTTACAGAAAAAAGCATCTAAGCTAGAAAAGTCTTTCTAACAAGCCTATCCCTAGCTGCTACTAGGAAGCACGAGTGAAGATGTTCATAATTCTGTCCACGCATTGTGAGGTCTATGCTATCAAATTAACAGTTCATGTACATAGCTCTGATAATTTTGTTTGCATTATGATATTTGAGCAGCCGAGAAAGATTTGGAGAAGTAAATGCAAAGCAGTGGTGGGAGGAGAACAGAGAAAGGATACAAACACAATACCTTTAAATTGTGATAGTATTGCACCAACAAATTACGAATGGTAGCAAGCTGCGGATCTATATGTATTAAAAGGGTACAGTTCAGTTGCATTTGGATGTTCCCTTTGAATTTTGTTTCGAAACACGCAAGTAGAATCGGTTAAGAAAGAAACAATCTCCACTATGGTGAAGAGGTTTAGATTTTACAGGATTTTGTCACCTTTACTTATGACAACCACTGAACTAATAAACGTCATTTCACTCAACAAACTAATCGTGCACCCTCTGTCGTTCTTCGTGACAAGTCACTGATGTTTTGTTTCCCTGCTGCTGGGACTACAAACAAGTGCCCCTCCCCCCACCCCCCATCATTTTTATTTTTTTGTCGGTCTGCCAATTTTTAGGGGGCTTTTTTACCACCTTAGAGGACCATTCGGAGGTATTAAGTTATTTATATTTGGATCGGGGGTTACGTTATCTGCGGTTGTTTTGTTTGTTTTAATATTTTTTTGTAATACAAACTTGATAGTTAAAGAAATGAAACTGAAATTGTTGTTGTTATATGGTTAATAACGGCTTTACATTGCATTTTGACTCTTGGAATTTTTATGATAATTAATGAATCAGCGTAGGAGTAGTAGGAGTGGGAATTAAGAAATAACGCAACACCTTCAAGAAAATTGTGAAGGCGTACCGATTGGGCAAAGCATTCTGTTAACATTGAAATTCTATAACAATCAGCGTTTCAAACGGGGACCGAAGTTGAAGAATATTTCAGTTTTCCACCGCATCAACCCCTTTTTATACTGAATGGTTCCATCATCTGCAATTTATTATTATTATTATTATTATTATGATTATAAATCCTTTAATTAGAAAATTTATTTATTATTTATTAAAATTATTTTATTATTATTTTAAATAAGAAAAAAAAAATTTCAAATACAACGAGAGTCCAGCATTTCCCTTTTCCTAGTGGACTACCTTGAAATATAGATAACTCAGACGCTGGAGTTACGACACAACGAAATCCTCTATTTTTCTTTATAATACAATAATTGTTAAGAACAAATAAAAAAATAATATTCATTAACTCTACTTATCAAACTGACACTCTTCTGAGATTCAATATCAAGTTAAAAGTAAAGATGATACTGAAACATGCAAAATCACATTCACAAAACTCGCACTTCATTTCCAAGCAAAGTCCACAAACAAGCCAGTCCCGTGCTCAATGGTCACACAAGAGAGCACCATGTATTATTATTATTATTATTAGGATAACACTCAAACAAGACATAAAACCAAAGCTCTCATTTTTTAATTTTTGGATTCCCACTCCCATGTATCAAACGAAATCTATCATCATTATTATTATCATAAACCAAGACGATGGGCCAATCTCATCCCCCTAATTTTCTGGTGATCAAGAATTCTACTGGGTTGGTCTAAGAAACATGTCATTAGATTCCGCAGTCCACTGAACTCCAGCTTTTATAGGTTGGCGGCCTTAATTGCCCAACAAACGGCCGCCGATTTCTAATTGTCACATTTGCCAACTTCTCCGCTAAATCTGAACCTCCACCAGCATTTATATCCTTGTTCATGGATGCACCAGCATCTGGACCAAAAATATTATATGAAAGGTCAATGACATATAAAATACCATACAAGACTAATGAAAGAAATAAAAAAAAAAAAAGAAGCAATTTTCCACAATCAAAATGGGCAAAGCGGTTTTCCAAGGACTATTTCTGTTCATAGCACAAATGTAGATATAGATCAACTTTAACCGTATACATAGAATTCATTTCCTCATTTTACGAGGACTGCTAATATTCAGATACAAGTAGTCAAATGGTCATGATATGGTTGAAAAATCTAGATATAAAAAAGAAGAAGCAAACTTTAAATATATAACCAAAAAGAAAAAAAAAAAACATTTACTTGAACTCTTTCTTCCTGGTGGCCGATACCTTGGTTGTTTAGCAAATTTCTTCAAGGATTTATCGTTCTTATTCAGATCCTTTAGAGAGGGAAAAGAAAAAAACCACTTTTAGAAGCAACGTACAAAAAAGTACTACTAGAGAAACGGCGTCACTAAAGCACAATAGACAAAAATTACCCGATTAACCATCTCCAGTTTGCGTTGAACACCTGCAAAAATCAACCATGATTAGAGAATCCCACCATATAAGATAGCACCAGCCCATTTATTTGCAGATATACATTGTGCAACTAAAGTAAACTGTACATAGTATCCAAACCCAGCATTGATGAAAGGATCAGCAATCACACTGCAAGATGCTAATATCATCAAAATATATCACCATTGTCTAATGCCTTACAAATCACCATTGTGAGATATATCCCAGCATCAATTTACAAATCATTAAAAGAGTAGCACTGATTTTCGTCAAAAAAAAAAAACACTTTGCTCTCCATCATCAGCTCCATAAAAATGCATCACTAACAATATAATTGCTAATACCATCACTAAGCAGAAGACTCAAAAGTTGAAAAGAATTTAATCGAGGTCGCGGACACGTTTTAGATCTTGTCGCCTTTGCTGCAGTTGCGAATGTATATGTATGTTATCTCAGTCAATTGCGATAAATATTAATAGCAGAGAAAGCCAAAACCAAAAAATAGCAACCGTAATGTTGAGTACTCGCTTTGTTTCCGCTATTTAAATTCTTGAACTTAATACAAAACAGAAATTTAAATCCTCGAACATAATACAACAGAGCAGCATGTCTTTTATTATAGTTATATTATAAACTTAGCCAAGAAAAAAGATGCATTCATTATGTGCAAGAAAAATCCTCGCAGAGCAGAGAAATCACGAACCTACATCCAATATCATTAGTAAACTATTATAACATTATCATACATTCTAAAATCCATCACCTGTGTCCAAAGATGCATTTGTCTTCAGCGAAGAAAGATTGCCAGTGAGCTTTCCATTGGATGGAACCCCAGAGTACCTCACAGCTGATTGCTGAAACAATGTTCCTCTCACCCCAACTACACGCATGCAAATTATAAATTGGCCACGTATTAAAAGAAGATAACATACTCCATCAAAAAGAAAAGGTAAAATTGGTAAAGAGTTTCTGAGCGAACCAGATGGAGGAGTTCTAGACACAGCTGCTCTGGGACGAAGAGAGGGGGGAATATAATAACAACTCTGCACATAATAGGGAAATTATGTAAGGAGAGCACTTGCTACAATATAAATGTCATTTTGGCCTCACAAAAGAGCAACCAAGATCATTATTAAGAAGAAATAATTATTTAAAAAAAAAAAAAAAACCTGAAAGAAAGGATGTCGTAGGGCCTCGGCAGCCGCTGGCCTTTTGCAAGGATCCCAAGAACAGAGAGACTAAGGACAAGCAGCAAAGCAAACGTCAATTTGTCTTTAAACAATCCAAATAAAAGAGTTTAATTGTCAGTACCACATAACAAAAAGCTCTTGCCGTTGAATAGTGGAAAAGGAATAAAAAGCAACAGAGCCAGCACACATGCACTTAACTGTAATAAGGTTGATTGCATCGTCACTTGCTGATGGTATCAACACCGAAAGATGCAAACCAGCGAACTTAATGTTCAATAACAAAAAGATAAAAAATATATATATATATATTAGAATTCAATCAGTAATAAGATAATCCAAACTAACTGTACTCTGCTAAAATAAGTTTAAGTTATACAACGAAGCTAATAAATGTGTGCGATAGCAATGCAGAGAGAGTAAGACCTGTGGAAATTGGTAGTTTATAGCTCTAGCAAGGTTAAGTCCGTCCGGCCATGAATCCTTAGTTGGAGTACCTATTACACTGCAAATTTTGTAGATTTCATCTGCTTCACTGCATGCATAATAATAATGAACGGGTTAGCATCAATCCTGTGAACAACCAGGCAATTACCCATTGCTGCCAAACAAATTAGAAAAGACAACTAGATATCACCTAATGCCAATATAAATTGTATAATATCAAGGAGAAAGTTCACATCACAAAATAACAATAAAAAAATATATATATATACCTGGCACCGGGAAAAAGTGGACGTAAGGTGAACAACTCAGCCATGATTGCACCCATCGCCCACATATCTGTAATCAAGGAGAAAAAGGCATAATTAGAAGGGCTGCAAGCACTTCCATCTTTAAGTGAGTCATTACTGATTACACTGAAAACTTACCAACTTTTGAAGTATATATGAATGATTGAAGAAGTATTTCAGGAGCACGATACCTAAAACAAGGAAGTCAAGAATTAGATAGTTGTAACAAATATAAGAACATATAAGGTGGAAAATCAACTAAATTCTCAAAGCATCAAACCTACCAGCGTGTTGAGACATACTCCGTGTATGGTGGATGTGAACTGATTTCCCGTGCCAGACCAAAATCAGCAATTTTGATTATATCTTTACTGACCAACAAATTCTCTGCAAAGAAAAGGGCAGTTCGTTACACAATATTTTTCTGTGTAACAAAAATAACATGAATTCTGTAGACAAAAATTAAATACAATACCTGGCTTGAGGTCACGATGAAAATATCCACACTGGTGCATGTATGCAAGACCTTGAAAGACTTGGAAACACCAATTTCTGATCTCAACTTCTGAAAAAAGCTCTTCCCTGTCTTTCATAAGTTGGTAAAGATTGCATTCCTGGAATAATTTCATGTTTTTAGCAAGATAGTCAAACCCACAAAGATTATAGAGTAAGTTATAAGTAGAAGGCAAATACAAGCTGTCACTTACCATATATTCGAACAAAAAGTATAGAATGTTATTTTCCCTGATGACTTCCTTAAGCTTCACAATATTGGGATGATTCATTCTCCGCAGTGACTGTCAAATGAGACAGACTATCATGAATATGAAATAAATAATGAACAGCAAAGCTATAAGCTTCAAATTATTGGGATGATTCATTCTCCTTAAGCGACTCATATTACCTTAACTTCTCTCAGATTCAGACACTCTTCCCATGAGTAATACTTCTTCTTCATTTTCTTAATTGCAACCTTCAAAACAGATAAAACATATTTGAAAAGGGTATATCAACGTCAACATATTATAAGTAACATGTTTCTACAATTTCAAAAAAATAAAATCCTGGGCATACTCACAACTTCACCAGACAGCTTATTAATAGCTCGCCACACACTACCAAACGTTCCATCACCAACTTCCTTAATTAACTTGTACCTAATACCATCCAAACATTGATTAGCAAAAATTAACATGCAGAAAATAAATACTGTCTACCACATCCTAGATAAAACAATTTACCTCTCCATCTTCTTGTTGAACGAAAAGTAGACCTTTCTTTATTCAAGAGATGTACAATAACCAACGGCAGACATATGACATTTATCTTCAATAGAAGATTGCTTGCATTAAAAACTAAAAAACATAAACAAACTGCGTTGCTGGTCAGCTAAATCCACCATTAATTTCCTCAGGCAACATGCAAAAACATAAAACCAGAAATTTTATGGCGGATGGGCTTCACAGCCTTATTTGGTACTAAACCCACGGATTCAAGCCGAGAACAAGGCATCAACAGAATGAACAGATGAGCTCCACAAAGCATACTGATACAGTGCGACCAGAATGATTGCTCTAGTGAACAGGAATGACCCCAAGCTCAAGATACACTCACTTGGTTCAAAAGCTTAACGCATCTAGGCTAAATAGAAACTGTTGCAGAATGGTCAGTAGGCCAACATGTAATCACTAATCAGTACCCATCAGGAGCAACAACAGAAAATTAACTAATAACTACAGCTGCTAAAGCTTGGTCAGCAACTTTCAACTGTCTACTGAAGAGTGTTCAGAACTGTAATAATAGAAGAAGAAGAATATGATAAAAAATTAGAAAAGGTACAAACAATTAACAAATATAATAGAAATAATTATGCAAGTATATTATGCACCTGAAAGGCATTTTCCCAAAATCTTCGACTGGCTGTTGTGTCAGTAATGCACTGTCAATAAAATATTTAGACCCTACCAATCTGATTTTTAATCAAACAGAGAAGACAAATTGCTTACTTGCAGAAATGCGCTAAAGATCCAACACATATCTCAGAAAAACTTGCATTACACCTCCTGTGTTGAGCGTTAAAAAGCGACTGGGCACTAAGTGCAATTGACAAAGGAAACCATAAGAAAGTCTCCATGGACGAGAAACCGCCGATCAAGTACTTCTTGGAATGATAAGACCCGTAAAAGGTAGCAATTTGACCAGAAGCACACTTGTTCCATATCTTGAAAAGGAAACTAAATCTCTTTAAATCCAATTCAGCTGCAATCTAACATTAAAACAACATCACACACTTGAGTTAATATCAGATCTAACAGAGGCACATAAACTAATATGATACCCTAAATTTCAATTAGAAAAAGCGAAAATACTACAATATCATGACACAATTAATGAACAATCCCTAAACAACGCTTATTGCCGCTTGTCTAGAAAGGGATGGAAGTACAACATTACTCAGAAGAATACGCACTAATTCAAGCATATGACATGCAACAATGTAGAAAAAGTGGAACAATAGTCATCTTAAAAAGCGAGTTCTCAAGAAAAGTGCTGAGGCTAGCATGTATAAAGCAATATTCAAACAACAATTCTCAACCGGCCGCGACTCATCAGACCACAACAAAACCAATGCCCAATTCTAGATAAAAACAATCCATATTCCCTGATCATATTAAACCAAACAAGCAGGAAACACCATGAAAGAAGCATCATGAAACAGCAATAGCAACGAATCAATTCAGGAAAAAGATAAAGAAAATCCCAAGATATTTTCTGATAAATCAAACACGAAAAACCTAATCGACGAAATCACCTAAACCAATAAGAATCCAAACAATCCCGAATTATGAAACAGACGGAAAAGCGAACAAATATCGGAAAATAGATTCAAAGAACAGTAATCCTAATATACCCTAAACACGAAAAAGAATCAGAAAAAAAAAAAGAAAGAAAGACAATATGAGATCGGATCAGATCTAGTTAAAAAGAAATGAAAGAAGAAACATGAAAACCAACCGGCATAAGCACCGTCGCCAAGGACGGGAGGATGTGGAATCCAGAGCTTCGCTATTTCCCTCTCGCCAAAAGAAGTAGATTTTTTTTTGGGGGGGGGGGGGGGGTTCTAAGTGCGCGCGTTTGGAATATGAAACGAAATATCGCATCGTCTTTAATATTGCTGATGGTGTGTGAACCAAGAAAAGGCTTAATATTGGGTATTTTATTTTATTTTTTTATTTAGAAATGCCTGCCTGTATTCCTCCATTTGCATAGTCGGCTACGCCCGACTGCATTAGGCTACGCTCGAATTTCCTCATGTTTATCATACCGTTTGTTGCTTGATTGGGGCGTGTCCTACCCGTATTCCTATTCTTTGCTTCCATCTAAAATTTATTATTATTATTATTATTATTACCTTTACTCGTAATACAACCCTTCTTCAACGACAGTTTTTTAATTTTTCTTTTCTTTTATCATTAAATCTAAAACAACATGATTATTATAATATAGTTAAAGGAAAATCAATGGTCCACTTAAAGGTTTTTTTTAAAAGAAAGAAAGGGTTGTAGCTTAAGTCTGGTGGGTAGCAACTTATTCTAACTGCATCCCTCGTCGGTTCCTTTCTAATTTGGTGTAAAAAGAACTTACTAAATTTGTTGACAAAAGAAAGAATATTCGGTGAGTGTTGATGAGGCATTCAGATTTACTCGTAAGCTGGCGCCACCTGTCCAATCAAAGATCCTACGTGTAGCACCCACGGAAGATGGCCTCCCACTCACTTTAATATATGCATTACACATCAGTTGCAGATTCACCGGCCCTTCCACCTTTGTGGCCCAAATTACTAGGCGAAGCGAAAGAGACCGCAAAAGCAATCGAACCGCCTGGAAAACTATGGGGCGTAGATGGTCAACTCTCCAACGCCATTAAGAAAATAATAATGTCGATGTTATCATCAATTACCTAACAAATTATCAAAAGACTTAGAATAATTACATTTTTTAAAAAAATTAAATCAGTTTTTATTTGTAATAGTCAATTATTTACTAACTTTTTAACATTTTCTTTTCCAAGCGAAGTTCATTTTATAAAGAGGAGGGGAAAAACAAGTAAAAGCATCAAAGATCCATACAAAGATCATTAGCTATGTATATATACCAACTAAAAAAAAAAAAAAACCAAAATCACAATTTACCACCAGCCACATGATGTTCAGATCCCTTGTAGCTCCAGATGATGCCAGAAAAAAAAATGCGGCTAACTTTTAACATCTATTTATTGACTTAATTAATAATTTATTTATTTTTTGTATGGATTATTTAACATCTACAAAATACTATGTTGTAAGTCGTTATTCGATAAGTACATATATTCTCTTGTTAAAGAATTTTGTACGTTTTTTTTTTCAAACAAAAAATCGACAATCGTTCTTTTTTTTTTTTTTAAAGGAAAAAAATATGAATTATTATGGTTTTGATTCTTTTGAACATGATGAATGATAATTATATTGGTCACGTGATTGGAGGAAAGAGAATTCAAGTATGATCCAACACGTCTGGAAAATCATAAGTATTCCGAAATCACGAGTGAAAATGGTTCAGAATTATTAAAATTATCAATTGAAGAGTTGGTTCACTCCCCTATCCCTTGCCGAAGAGATGTTATGTCTTGGCCCTCTGTCCCAACTTTGTTGGGCTTCTCTTAAAAAAACAAAATTCTTGCCAATGATGTGGTCTTACTTTTGAGGGTTCCGAGGCTAATGGGCCAATGTTTATGGCTTTGGATTTGGGTGTATACGTAAGTTGCTGCTGACGATGAAAAGAAGGCAATGAAAGCAGAATTATAAGAAGGACCAATTGAATAAAATGGCTAATAAAAATTTTGATAAAGCAGAAATAATTTTCATTAGACTTATAAAATTACAATTGGGGAGGAAGTAACTTAAACATTTAGGCATCCATCACAGTTTGATAACATATAGAAGAAGAAAGAAAAGAAGGCCAATAAAATATTTTTTTTTCAACAAAACAACAAGATGGTATACGGGACTGCGTATAGATGCCTTAGAAAGAATATATTTTCTATAAATTTAATCATATTATTGGGAGGCTAATTCTTCAATCGATGGATATGAATTTAAAGATTCTTGAATTTTATGGATATCTAATCTCTGTATCAAGCATGGAACTTCCATCTTTTCGGCTCCTGCTACTCTTGGAATAATTATTATACTTAACCACGCAATAGAATTGTCATCTTGAACTGCTATTAGAGGAATACCAGAATTTTTTCTGGCAAACTAATATCTTCTCCTTGGCTACACCATATTCAGTATCTTCTTTACGGCAGCTCCACCTCAATCCTTTAGCAATGGTGGCAATAGCATCAACAAAATAGCTGGATTCCCGCATTAATGCATACCCATTAGGGCGAAGGATACGATCCATCTCCAAGAGCACATACTTCATGTCACATCTGGCAAAAGGCAACAATGATTTTCAGGACATGCAGCAATAGTTCAAGAACACCTATTTAATCAAATTCGGAATTCATTACTTTCACTTCAGATAGTCTCACTCAATTAGCATGAAATTATATAATTATCAAATATTTTTATGTTCTAAAGGAAATTTTCAAAAATCTTTAAACCTGCCTATGTAATTTTCTTAACTCTGGTAAACATCAATCATTGAAGTATTTGTTATGTCATGGCAGATGCAGAAAAGCCTCTGATATAATAAAGCAACATTAATAAACTTAAGCAGCGGACAAGCCGAATGCAAATGCAAATACAGAGACAAATAGTTGTAATAATAACCTGTGGCTCTCAGCAGTAAAGAGGCCATCAAGGTGAAGGAGATCATATGTCCGAGGATATGTTGAAAATGCTTCACACCTGGAAGAACAAATACAACAAATTAAACAGCATGAAGAAAATAAAAAAAAAACAATCATGTCACAGTCTCGGAGCTATGCGCCTGATGCATGCCTAGGATTAAAAGTTCATATAAATGTTTTTTAAATTACCAATCATGATAAGTTCCAATAAGACCCCGATCATAGACCACAGGCAGTGTGTTGGCTGCATAGGAAGAGACAACATTCATGATCCACAAGGGATCATCAATAACAGCTGCAGCAAAACCTCCATAAAATGTATTCATGTCCATAACATTTCTTATCTTATCAGTCCCAAGTGCAGAGAGTAACTTTTTGTAGTGCTTGGCTCGCACCTTCCACTTGCTGTCATCATGCTTTAAAGCACTGCCGCTCCCACCAGGAACATTTGAGATGCGTTCAGGTGCAACCTGTAACCTCTCTGGCCATTTTGGCAGGGATTCCAAGGCTGATTTCTTAAGTTCTGGCTTTGGAACTACAACACATGGGCGGAGCGGAGTGTACCATGCTGAATCTGGTTCAAGACTGTCATCACACTTGGCTGGGTAGACATCTGGATCGGCAAGCTTATCGTAGCAGCTATTATCTGAAGATTTCTGCCACACAGCAATATCATCCTTTTTGGCATACATTTTAAAGCACATTGAAGTCAACAAGTCCTCCAACTTCTCATAATCTGATTTTTGCTCTTCCACAGTTGTATTCCATCCACGCCAGCGGTTTTCATAGTTTACAGGAGGGCCAGACAAGACCCAGAAACCACCAGGACGGAGTATGCGATGAACTTCAAGGAGATAAATTCCACCTGAAAGCAAGAGCATCTACTGTCTAAAAACTGCAAGCGCGACCAACTGGGGTGCTTACTTGGTGGATATGATAAGAAAGTAAAAATAATGCAACGTCAAATGTTGAAGAATGAGATAGAACAAGATCATAAAATGCCTTTCAATTCTCAGGCCATAAAAGGAATTTCATCAAACCAAGCCATTCAGCATAAAAGCAACAACAACAAGGATAAATCACAAATTATAACAAAGGAATCTTGTACTAGTTTAGCATATGTTCATAGATAACTAGAACATTATGTTATTCCGTAAACAATTTTTTAGCAGCGCTCAGTGCAGTTATTTACCAAATTCAGTCCACGGGATAAGGCATCTTGAGCAATGAGCCATATCAAATGAATTTGAAGGGAAAGGAAGGCGCTGCGTAGAAATGACGCCAAGGATTGCAGGTATCCCACGTTCCAATGCAAACTGCACCTGAGCTTCATGATTATCTCTTGGAGCGAGAGAAACTGTCAAAATTCCACGATCTAATAGATCACCTCCCCAACTAGCAACCTACAAGAACATCAATTAAAAGAGTTCAAAATTTAGAGAAGAGAAGAATAAAGGCAAAGAAGTGCTTGAGGAAATAGGAAGCAAAGAGATGCACTATCAGCTGTCTACCATAAGTCAATTTAAATATAGACAACATAAGAAGCAACAGATATACAAACATGTCTGATTTATGTTTAGCACAGAATTCGACACACTTTCAGAATAGCAACTCACCCCACAGCCAGTATCAATTGCAGTTCGAACTGTGCCATCTCTCATTTCAGGGATCAGATCTTGCATCAAATCTACATATGCACCAACTCCTCGGGGGAACATAGTACCACCACCAGGAAACAGGAATTTCTCCCCTTGTTTCCTCAACCAGTTCTGATTAGACTTCTGCTTATTGATCCAATTATATGGCACATTCCTGAAAGCATATCAATAAGTTATACCATGTAAACTTAAGAAAAGTAGAAAATTTAACAAAGCAATAGATCCTCTAAAGGTAAAATAGCAACATCAGAAACAAGCTACAATACCTGTACCAACATTCATCACGGCTCTTCGGCCATCTAATAGGTGGCTTATACCCATCGGGAGGAGGAACCAAACATTCCTTCCTCTCGAACATTGGAGGACAGTGGCGTTCCAAGAAAGTAAGCCGATGTGTACCATACTTCCTCCACCTCTGTAGCAATGAAATATAACTCATCAATACAGCATTCTAACTTTAAGCAGCCTTAACATCATTCAATGAACGATCATGTGTTACCCTAGGATCTGTGCATGGAGTGTAGTCCTGATAATCAATGCTGCATTCTGGGAACGCAATGGATTTGATTTGAAGGGGGTTTACTGCAGGTTCCTTCGGAGAAGAAACAGCCTTGGAAACATCCTGCACTGTCTGGCCCTCCAATTGATTTTTTTCAGAACAGAAGATTCCACCAAGATAGAAAGAAAACCCACATAGCACTATAACCAGTAATGTTGCAGGGACAATCTTGAAAGCTTTATCAGGTTGGGAATGATATTTTCCATCTTTATGCTTCATGATTTCAGAAATAATTATTTACTGCAATTCAAAAGCCACCAATCAGTCAAAACAGAAAGGAAGAAATCAACTAAGAAACTCTATTTTTGATGAAAAGGAATTTGCATGTCAAATTTGATTTTCCTCAGGTACAGGGAAACAAGTAATTGGATCCAGTTAAATAAATTGTTCTGCAAAAATTTAAAGGGACATTGCATAATGATGAATTAAAGAGAATTCATCACTATATAATATGACGGGCACGTACTGATGGTTTAATTTTACAATTGAGGATGACAAAGACCCGGAAAATTTGCAACCAGCAAACGATGAAACAGAAATTAACTTTATAGGAGAGATCCGAGTAATGGGTACAAAAAAGTATCCATCAACCAGAAGAGAATTGAGGGAAAGCAAAACTACGCTCTGCTTCGATCAGCAAGAATTAAATTTAATATAGAGCTTGCTAGCAATCCTGGCCATAAGACAAGACCTTGAAAGCTGTAAAACTCGAAGATCTAATGCCAACTACGACCGACATTTGATACTGTAAATGTCATTTTGCCTTTATATCTTTCACATGATATAGGGACCCAGCCCATCTCATATGAAATCAGCATCCTAGCATGGTCCCATTCATTCTATATTGCTATAATCTCCCACTAAGCCGCAAAAGGTGATAGAGAGACTATGGATGGATTTTCTACCCAGCATGGAAAGGAAAAAGGGAACCCAACATGTTTTTTAATCATTTCCTTGACATAGAAGAAAATGTTGAATTGATTTCATTGTTAGTGCAGGCCAACCATCTGTTTCTTTTTTTTTCTTTTTATTTTTTCTCGTCAGAATTATCAATGCGTACATTGATCTAACGGAAAACAACTAACCAATTAACAAAATGCAAAACAAGCACAAAGTTCCAATGCCAATATGCATATCTTTCAAAGCAAAGTATGAAATTTTTGATCCAAAATTTGCAGCAACAAAGAAAAGAGAAACACCGAGAAAGCGGCAGGAAAAAAGAAAAGAAAAGAAAAGATTTTGTTTGACTATTGATTTGAATGAATGTTGATAATTATCTAATTGTAGTAATTTAGAGGGCAGGTAATGGTAAGGTAAAAAAATAAGTCTTTGCCAAGCAATTAACTAAAAGTGGGAAATTGATACAGAAAACACGCCTCACCAGTTAAAAAAAAAAAAAAAAGGTCAATGCTGCGAGGCAATGGAAGACGCAAAATCCAAAAAAGAGAAAAAAAAAAAAAGAAGAAAAAGAATTACAGAAAGCAAGTACAAAACAAAGGGAAGGGAATGGAGAAAGAAGGGGATATTAACAGGAGAAAAAATTAGAAGCAGAGAGATCTGGGACAGGAACCCAGAAAAAGAAACATCAAGTACAAACAGAAGAAATTATAGTATTTGGGAATTGGTTGTTCTACCTTGTGTCGATTGTCTACAATTACTCTGTCCGTCTGTCTGTCTGTCTGAGTTACAAAAGAAGAAATGAAAGTAAAAAATCTTTCAAAGGAGAAAAACGAAGAGAAAGAGAGGCAGACAGAGTAGGGTAGGCCTTAGGACACAGGGATTTGCATTAAACCGAATGAGATATCGCCTGCACTGCAAACCTACAAGTAAAACACAAATGCAACACAGCTCAACCTTAAATAAGGTGTGAGGGAGAAGGAGGCTCCCTTCCTTTCCCTTTCCTTCAACTTCCTCCTTGCCCAGCGCCCTATTACTATATGTTTTATTTTTACAGTAATTATTATTAAAACTAAAATGATATAGAAGACAAGATCTTTAATTTTGGTTATTGGTTTTTGTGAGCAGAAAGTCTCCTAAATAAACGCCGGCAGAATTCTGGACTTGTGTTTCTTTCTGTGTTTTTATATTTTATATTCACTATAATTAGTAATAATAATAATAATAATAATAATAATAATAATATATAATTGGTCTTTATGGCTATAATGCAATAGACGTTATGTTTCTTTCATAAAATAATTTCATTTTCCCCATCAAAATGAGCTAAAACGGCTCCAATAACTTTTTTTTAAAATTTAACAATTATATATCATTCAATTTATAAATCGACGGGAAGAATCCATTTTTAAAATTGCCGGACTAAACTCAGAACAAAATTTAAACTTTTTTTTTTATATTATAGGAAATAAAAAGTGAGTTAATGAATGCTTATAAACACTATTAATAATTAAACGGATAAAAGTTTCATGAATAAAATTATTGAGTTAACATGTGTTTTATTTATTTATTTTTATTTTTTAAAAAAAATATATTTTAAGATATACATGTCAGCTATTAACTTTATTTAGATAAATTTTAATATAAAATATTTATCCTAATAAATTACTATTTAAAAATGTGCTTTTTTTTCTTTTATATGTTAAGGTTGGAATAAAAATGGAAAGTGAGAAGTTAACTTGTGGTTAAAAATGATTAAATGATAAATTCTTATATTAAAACCATAACCATGAATCGAATTCATGAACTAAATTCATCAACGATAAACTAAATCCATGAACCAAACCTTAAAATCTAATTTTAAACCCTAATCTAAACGCCTTACAGGAGGACGTAATCGGCTGGCAGCTATTTAGTATGGAACATTAAAATGGCAACTTCGAAATTAAAGCGCTGTATTATTATTATTATTATTATTATTATTATTATT
>JBBYHM010000010.1:4109507-4122866 GCA_038381775.1 Adansonia rubrostipa | reverse complement strand
AATTTTTTCCCATTTACATAAATTATTACAATATAATAAATCTATAATAATTTAAATTTTGTATGAAATTTATGTTTTATACGTATAAATAATAAATCTTTATATAATTTATGTTTAGATAATTGTAAGATTATAATAAAAAAAATATTAAAGCAAAAATGTTGCCAGTGAGAGGTCCTCCAATAGAATTTCCTGTTATTTTTAACTGTAAAGTAGTACTACAGTTACCTTGATTTTTAAAGACTACAAAGCATAAAGCGAAAATAAAGGATTACTAAAAATAACCCATTCATTAAATAAGGTTAATTAATTAAACTAGCTCATCCTCACATGAAGCTTCAAATTTAATAGTGTTATGATTTTAGTTGCCTAGCTAGCTAGCTAGCCTTAATTTGTGACTAAGTTAGCTAGCTAGTTAGGCCGAACTGCCGGTTTGTATCATTGCCAACAGTGACATCTTTTACTTTTCAATTTTTCTTCGATTGAATCTTATTTGTTCAAGTAATATTTGAAACTTCATTTAACAATTAGTTCATGTACACATAATGTATGCTGAGAAGGAGATTATGTGTAATGTTCTAGCTAGTTTTTTTTTTTTTTTTGCTGGCTGAATATCTCATTTCAATCAAAGAATTGTCGTCCGACGATGGATCCAACTGATTATTGAAATTGAAAGAAAGACCAATTAAAAATATGATTTGCCATATTCGTGCATGACATCTCTCCCATCTAATAAATTGACTTCATTCTATTCTTTTCTTTTCATCTCTTTTACATTTTGGCCTATTAAAAAGGTTAATTAGACCATATGATATAATCAACTTTATAACTTTTTAATGATTATATACTACTCAAACTTGAACGTTTAAATTGCTTTTGCATTTTTCTCGCTAAATTTTAAATCATAAAAAATAGGCTTGAATAAGAAAATTATTATTAGATACTAATTTGAAAATTTTGTTCTTTTAGTCCCAACTTATTTCGTTTTATTAAATTATTTTTACTACGTGGATTTCCACTCAATCATGCCAATAATTATGCTTAAAACGATACCAACCTAGAGGACTGAAATTTAGTGGCATTTGGTGGACTAATAAAACTTAATTCCTAAGTTTTTTGGCCATGATCATGCATGGTAGCTTAAACTTGTTTGAATATTACCTACCTATACATATATATATATATAATATAATATAATATAATATAAAATAAATTATAGCTTGAAACTGCTTCTTGAAGTTTTGTTCTTTACCAGTCGATCCAAGCTAACCTTGATATATCAAGTCGAAAAGGGTAGCAGCTCAATAGAAGAATTGATATTTGAGATGATATGATGTTTCATGTCACATGAAAGTGACATTTTTGCAATAAGAGGGAGAGAGAGAGAGAGGGGATAGATAAGAAATGAATGATTTCACATGGCTTAGGGAGATCAAATCCCCCACCCCCCTTCCCGAAATGACAAATTAAAACTCCTTCCCTTTGGAGTAAAAGCCCAGATTGTGACTCACGACGTTGATCTAGGAGCTGTGGCTGTGACGAGATCAACACGTTCAGTAATTTACAAATCAAAAGAAAATTTTAAATATCCATATGCGTACCTACATGACTGGCTATCCCCTAATTGGAGCTGTCGCTATATATTTTATGTATGATATTTATATTTATATAATGGAAAGGAAAGGAAAGGAAAGCTTAATTAGAAGCACCACATGGCATGTTCTCCCCCATGTGCCTCCCATCTTATCATCCGCTTTGGTTTTGCCAATCGCCAAACTACCTTAATTCCTATCTGCTGGATGTTGACTCTGGCCTTTATCTTAATACAAAATCCATCTTCTAACTTAACCAAAACAAGGTAGCCAGGGGCTTAATTGGGTGCACGACTTTCAGCACTTATTCCTTGTAATTTTCTTATGAGGATAGAAAAAGATTTTTAACAACTATATATATATATATATATATGTATATATGTATGTGTTCCATATCTATTGCAGAATTCTTTATCTTTAGAGGAAAAAAAAAAACCACTAGTTGTTACTTTTTTTCCCCAAAGTTCTTGATAGTAAGTGCATGCTTTAATATTTTAATACTAAGGACAGCAATTGAGTTTGGATGAATGAGACAGTCAGACTTGATTAGATTGAGATGTTCAATGAAGATGCAGATTCAAATGGCTGATTATTACGCGTTTCAACTTTCAAAACTTATACAGTATAACATAAAGTCCTGTTTGTTCACAATTATTAACAGTAAATACATAATTTCTCATACACATACAGTAGAGGCCAAACTTTGTCTTTAATTTTGACTTTTCACTCAGTTTTATACCAGTTGCATGTTTTAAAAGTCTTGACGACGAATATATATATATACATACCTCCTTATGTTCCATTCATACAGACATTTCTAACCCCATGGATATATTTTCATTTATTTATCTATATATAGGAGACGTTGGACACGCAATTGAGAACTTTTCAACTCAAACCTCTTCTCCATGCGCTTAAGACTACTTTACTTTACCAGCCCATGTTTCAGAGACAAAGCAATGACCAATAACTAGTGGGTGTAATAAATTAAATCATTGACATCGGTACTACGGTACTGCATTTGCTATATAATATGTATGCAGTACAAAAAGTCTTCCCTCTTTCTCCTGTAGAAACTGGAAAGAATTAGTCATAAAGACTAATAGCGAATCCTATTTATTTATATTTTACAGGTATTATAGGTCTCCAACAAGTAATTTGCCTTGCATTAGGAACTAGGTAAATTACTTTTCATACCATACAATACAAGCATGACCTTAGGCATTCCACATATTAAAACATCAAATTTTGCTCTGTCCATACTACTTATTGAAGTTACCTTTATTTGAAAAAAAAAAAAAGAAAAAAAAATCAACGGGATGCATCTGCTGACGTCAATAGCACATGGTGTTTGACGATGAAGATGGTCTACTGGCCTTGACAGGAATGGATCCCCATCTAGTTCCTTCTCTACCACAATGGCTTACAGTGTCACAATCAACCTGGCGTAAATCATTATATCCAGCCACAGCAGCAGCAACTGCAGCTTGAGCAGCCACCTTCTCCCTTTCAGCCACTGCTTTCAGTCGGTGCCTTTCAGCTCTAGAGCCGATAACCTGCCCCAGGATAGAAGCCCCGATGGTCAATGCCATGGCTGTTTTAGGCATTAAGACAGACTTCCTAAGCATGGCTATGAAGGGCACAGCTGCATGCACAGCTGCAAACCATGATAATGAAAACTTCCTAGTGTGCTCCTTCCAAACACCCAAAGGCACATTAGCCGCCATGCCTAAGAGTGCAATAACGAGCATTTTTGCAGGCAGTGGCTGAGGGCGTAAGTTTTTAACAAGTGCAGTGCGTGCTAGTGCAGCCCTTGCAGCAACTACAGCAGGGGGGCATCTAAGCTTCATTCCAGGTGGGGGCTGAAAAGCTGTTGCCACAAGTGGTAGGACTCGACTCACTGCTCTGTAAGACTTTGCTACTGGGCAATTCCCTGTTTGTAACCACTCGTTTCCCAATGCATCATGGTTTGACAAATTTCCTTTCTGAAAGATCATAATAAATCTCAGAATCAGTGGAGTTTGCAGTGGTCATTGGTCAATTGCTATTTAACACATCATCTAAAAAGGGGCCAAACTTAAGGAAAAATTTCAGCTATTAACTACCTACATGTCAAATTATATTTCAAACTGTTAGGCTTGCACAACAGAGCCATTGCTTAAAAGATTCATGATTTATTTCTCTATAAGTCATCAATGTAATCAGAATTAATGAGGATGGAGTCTAAGACAGTCTATAGAAATACCATTAGTACAAATCTTCCTAAGGTTCTTAAGGATTTTTGCTCCAAAATTAATGTTAAGACCTCACAACATGTTATATTTAGGCTGGTTCAATTCTTATTTGCAAACGTAGCCCTGTGTGTGGAAATGGTATTTTCTTTCATCTCTTCTTCGTTTTTTCTTTCCTTTTACTTCCTCAAATTCTTTGAATCACTCCTCTAACTAAAACATTACATTGGTGTAAGAAAGTATGATTACCTGAGAAGATGCTTCTCGCTTGTTAGATGAGTCAGATTTCTTTTTTTGGTTCTTCCATTTATCTGAGAACGGACCAAAGCTGAATGGCCCTCCTGTAAATGCTGACAGACTGATTGTTGCAGCTTTTGATGCTAAGGGGTCAAACTGGGGTGTAGGCTCCTGTTTTGCACTATTACAGCGAGCATCAGACACGTCTGAGAGTGGTACAATGCCATCCTTACCATGAAAGAACTTAAATGCCATATCAAAATTAGGACCATCTTCAAATATTGGACCTCTTGCTCCCTGTCAAATATAGAAAAGATATAGCAGAAATCAACTCAGGTGCAAGGTGCACTTAATACTTCAGAATCTACATATAACCATCAAATCATGAAAAGGGATAATAACAAGACTAGGAGAACTTACAGGAACAGCAATAGGGAAATTCAGGGAAGAGAACGAAAAGTTAGTGGGCTTGTTGATATTGTTAAGAAATGGACATCTCCGAATGTCCCTCTCATTAAACGAGCACCCAGATGTGTCCTCATTTATTCCATTAAACCAGAAGTCCATTGTTCCCGGAACCAACAAATTCACCTGCAAAGAAAGCTTCAAAAGTTCAGAAAACAGTGTTGGGATTACCCTAAAGGAACGGAAGAGACCTCCATTTTTGAAAATAACTGTGCCTATCCTAAAAGCAGCCTAAAGTTTTTCATGCATCAAGTTCTCACATTGTTTAGCGCAGGCAAACGTCTCCGTTAGCAAAATCCATTTGGCCATACCAGACCATCAATTAAAGAAATTACAATTAAAATTTCCCCTGAGCCACTAAGAAAAACATACATCTGGAAATATTTTTGCCAAAAGGAAAAGCCAAATGCAAAATAAACGGTTCTTGATGTTTCCTCACTGAGCCAAGAATATTCATTGCCTTTTCTTTTCCTTTTTTTTTTTTTTTTTGAAAATAGAATTTGATAAATAGAAGATTTTAATCAACTATGGAAACCATAAGGCCTCTGGTTAAAGCAATTGAATCTCTAAAAGCTTTATGATATTTCATGTGCAATCACTCCTAATTCAAGCTGCAAATTTTTCATTAACATCCATTGAAACAGGAAAAATGGAAAAAACATTAAAGCAATGAGTATAGACTTTAGTAGAAATAATTTGAAATGAGTAGCTCAAGCAAATGCAATTCACTATAAAGAAATAAATTAAAAAGAAGGGAATAATAACCAACTAAAAATGAAATCAATCATTAATAACAGTGATTGATATGAAAACAATAAGAACCATAATACCCTCAATTTATTCATTCATAATAATAATAGCAGAATTGTTTATTATGCAGAACAATTGAAAAACCCTAAAATTTCGTTCTAATCTAAGAGGAAATGGGAGAAGAAAGCATAACAGCAAAACCGAGGATTCTTGTCAGAGGAGAAATTACCAGATGGATATTGTCGGAGTATTTTCTCGGTGTTGGGCTGAGCCTGAAACTGGGGAAGGGGACAGACGTAGGAAGAGAGCTGGAAATAAAGACTTGTGGCCAACACGGACATGAATGCAGGGTCTCGAAGGCTGGTTTTTGTGTGGCCTACGGGTGGACCGGCTCAGCAGGTTTTTTTGCACGTTGGCTACTTTCAACAATGTTGTTTGGGCAACCGATGGGGTGACTGAGTGACGCCAGCCAATAAATAAAAAATTCAATGCAAGAATTTAAGACTTTTTGTCTTTGTATATTATAGTTTCACTGTAAAAAAATTTAAAAAATTTTGGGTAACTCATAATTTACAGCAATATTTACACTTTTTTTCATATTTTACATTGCTTTATCTTAGAAGTTGGGACAATTAATATAAGTAAGCAACAATCGTTAAGCCCAAGATATTCGTACTTTTGTTTAATGTAGAATTTTGAGTAAACAACAGTTTTTTTTAGACTTCTTGTGGGTTGGTAATTGGTTAGGTTCAATTTTTGAGTTGGATTAGATACCCATCATACTTCTAAATAAATAGGCCTAGCATTTATGTAATTGGTAGGAATTTTTATCTTTAAAATGTCCGAAAATGGATATACCAGTGCCTCAATTTGTTACCACTAGCCTTAGTGCCCTGACATGAATTGCCCGCCAGCTCCGCGAGTCCTCCCCATGCCTTTCATAAGTCATAAAAACCATATGCAATCTCATTCTAGTGATTGAGACTCCAATCAAACATTGTTAGAAACGAAGTTCACAATTTTTAGTAAGCTCGAGGAACAACGAACCGATGGAAGGTGGTCAGGTGATTAGCACCATTTAGACGCAACGCAACTTGGACGATGCATGATAGGGGTCCAGGCCACGACGATACCTATAGTCCAAAGGAAAGGTCAGGAACAACCAAAGATTCCACTATGATTTCACTTTTTACGTATAGAAAAAATTTCCGACAAATGCCAAATAGAGAAAGCAGAAATACAGGCTAGGAAAACATCCACCAAAACAAAAATGATTGAACAGCTAGCCTTTTTAAGGTTGGCAAGATCATCAGGCTTTTCTCATGCGGAGACAAATACCAATACAAAAATGTAAGAACCTGCACCAAAGTATCAAAAGCTCCACGCATACAGGAAATTTCATCTGCCATTTACTCATAAGTAAATTATAATACAACCAAAAGAAGTACGTGAAATAGAAATTAAACACCAACACCCAAAAGCCAAAATGTTTGATTTACAGAGAGACGATAAATCTCTAACCTAAATATCCTTCAGGGTTCAGCAGAAAGTTGTCCCAAATGATATTACAGCAGCAAAACATGGCTCCCAAGCCCAATGCCATACTCATGCTGTCATGCGAAGCAAGTAACCCAGTAACCCACTATTTGGAAGGGTAACATACTACAAAGTAATGTGCTAGTTTACAGGTCTACACATACTCCAACAGACTTCAAAACCCGCCCACCTGTTGCCTAGAAACACCTCCATATCTCCCGGATGAAAAATCAGAGCTTCCATAAGATGGACCTGACCTTGGACAGTCTCTGGCCCAATGTCCAGTTTGATGGCATTTATAGCACTCATCTGAGGTACGCCCAACACTTGCCACAGAACATATTCTATCAGTGTAGTCCCTGCCCACAGACTGCACCGGACCATTCATGATAGTAGGGCAATTTGTAGAGCTATGACCAGTAGCTCTACAACTGTTACAGAACACATCCATGCTCGAAGCACTTTCTCCAAGCCCAGGACCACTGTACTGGTTTCCATATTGACCCCTTTCACTTGAGGGTAGCCCATATTCTCTACTAGCAGTTGTTGGTGCAAGATGTCTGCTTCCATCAGTCCCTATTCCAATATAATCCATTCCGTGAATAGGAGTGGTAATCTGTGCCTTTGATACAAAAGGATTAGGATCATTTGCTTTGATCTTATTAATCAAATCCAAAAGATATCTTGATTCTGATGAAAAATTCACTTTTTCCACTTTCACCACTGTCGATTTCACACGCTGTTCATCATTAAAAGTTTCCTCCTTTACTTTCAACTTGAAAGTATATTTGTTAAACATAACCTTCCTCGTGATTTCCATAAAATTTTCATCATTTTGGTTTTCAGACCTCAAATGATACAAATCTTTTGCAGAAACCCCCATGAGACTCTCACCAGCCTCCTGAAAAGCAGTTACCCATGTTATGCCTGTATGATCCTGTATCTGGAACTGAATTATATACCTGTAGTCACATTCATCTACAGACCTATCACATTTATCGCACCACCATTTCCCATCTCCATTATTTGTAACCTTTTTGCTGCATTGGCGATCCCCGTCCATGATAGGACAAGCTGTATAGCAGAAATTGTCTAACTTGATGTATGCAACGGTGGCTACAACTGTAATCCAATCTGGCTTCTCAGAAGTTCCTAGCCTCTCATCTTTGATTTGTGAGATAGTTTTTCGATTATCTGTCCTACTCACACTTGATGTTTCCCTAGAAATAGCGATAGAAGGAGTGTTCCTCCCCTCACCGACAAACCATTCCTTTAGCCTGTGAACCTCAGGAAAATCAGGATTTATAAACAACTGGGTTGTAGAGATAGTTCCCACTGCCTTCCCACTAAAATCACTCACCCGACCCGCTTTCACAGCCAGAACTGGAAACTCCCCAGAATCACATAAAGCTTGGAGCTTTTGTCCTTCATCATTGCAGAAAGCCCCCCATAAAGTTAATTCAACGCTTCGGCCAGACATGTCCTTCAAATGAAGGGTTCTCTTCTGAGTTTCTGTACCATTTTTTCTCATTATCGAAGTAGCAGGACTGATAAATGATACCACACCAATTATATCCACAATATTATTGTTCTCCATGCCTTCAACATCACCTATGGTACGGAAATGAAACTGCTGCCGAGGAATTGTGTTGTCATCCTCATAACACAGCTGTATTATTGATGTGCTATCAAGAAAAATTTCATGATCATTATTCAGGTGATTAAATGCCTTCTGAGCTGGTTTTAGACTTCCCCTAGAAATCAAATAAACATTACCAGCTTCAATCTGGTTATAGAATTGGTCAACCACAGCATTAAAGCAAGTTACCCGTATTTCCCCACCATCAGAACCAAGCAGATCGAAAGAGAAAACTTTCCCTTCACCACGAGCATTGCTATAGCGCCTAAGTTCTCCCTTCGCTGTTACTCTGGCCTTTATTGTCCACCTGCCCTGATAAGGGTTCAAAGCAGAAATCGGGATTATCCTGGATGCTACCTCATTCTTGGCTACTGGCCCTCTGTTAGTATACATTAGGGATGGCTGTTGATGGGCAGGTATCGATTGGCGATCAGAGGTGCTTAGAGGATGCGAAGCTACTGGTCTGGGATTATTAAAACCTGTACTCTGAACACCATATGGTCCATTGGAGGGTGATGATCCAGGAAAACCAGCAGAAGGATCTGCCTTAGGATAAACAGGAGGCGAATTTGCAGCGCGATATTTAACCGGCTCAGATTCATTCAGATAAGAACTACCATACAACTGATTTATTCTAGGCTGCTGTAGAGTGGCCCCAGCAGAGTTCAGCTTATCAGCCATACTGCTACCAACTGAGCTTCTTCCTAAAGAGTTGGTCTGTGCCATCACCATCCCAGGTTGATCGGTAGGGACTGGTGTGAGCCTAGAAGATTTTAGTGCTGGTACAGGCTTCCCAATGATATCATATTTTTCAACTATCACCTCCAACTCAATGATAATAACAATCCTGCATGCATTGAATTGAACATAAAGTCATCAAGCCAACTAACACATGAACCCACGCACAGATGAAACTAAATCACACAACTTGAATAGAAAAGTTCAACAGGACATCATCAAGGATCCCATAATATCGCTTCAAATGATGAAAAACAATCTCCAATAATTGGAATAATTAATTTCAAGTTCAAGAAAGAATAACAGCCAAAGCAATAGCCAGACATATAAAGATGCAGTAACATATAACATATGATGATGAAAGATCAAACAAACAAGTCACTGTCATCGCCACTAAAAACCATGTGGTACTGATCAATCAAATTGCTAAAGAGAAATCCAATTTCCTTCTAAACCCCCAGCACAACCGATTCAACAGCTGTATCAATTTACAAGTAAAAGATGCAAATCCTTAAAATCCACCAAAAATACAAGAAATAAACAAGTAAGCATGCCGTCACTGGCTGAAAACCCTATATATATATATATATATATATATATATATATATATATAAGTTCTTGACATTTGACAGAGATCTTCAAATGAATGGTAAAAGAGACAACTGTAATTAAGAAAAGATCCTTTTTGCTTTTTAGGAGAGAGAGAGAGAGAGAGAGTTACATGCGATCTTGGATGACGTTGCAGACGTACTGAGTCAATAGAACAATGGAGCCAACTTGCAACTTTGAGGATTTGACAAGTTCGTTCTTACTGGTTGCAAGCATCCCTTGCTGCGTCAACGATCCATCCGATAGCAATAGCCTGAACCTCTCACTCTTTTTCGGTTCTTGCTGCTGCAGCTGTTGTTGCGGATTCTTCGATGTCGTTTGAACCTCTTTGAGCTCTATCACTTGAAGCACAGGTTTCAAATCCCTCTCGGTAGACACCTCTCTGTTTATAATCCGAGCCACCGCCCCTCCAGTGAGATTCACATCCATGGAAAACCTAAAATTAGAGGCTTTTGGATACAAATAACAGTTTAGATGGAGAGACAAAGAGAGAAAACACGAACGATCGGTTTTAGACTTGAGAGAAATTGAACTATTATAGGTGGAAAACCTAGGGCAGCAGCAGATATGTAAAGCGCCAATTCAGTTCACTTCGCCAGTTACTTGAAAGAGAGAAAAGAGAGCGAGGCCAGACTTTTGGAAAATTTGGTTCCAATTTATGGGATTTGAATTTTTTGAAATACCTAACTTGTCCCTTTGGTTTGGCTCACTTCCGGAGTACTCTAGTCGATAAACAAAAGTGCGGTCCATGCCACGCGCGTATACCTCTAGTCACGTGCTTCTAAGTCGGCCTACTAAAATTATTCTATTATCCCTCTGCTTTTTGGGTAACACGAACGGGTTGAAGGGTATTTTCAGGCTATACATATACCTTCCGCTTTGACAAAACAAAATAATTGTGAGGAAACGAAAAAAAACGTCTAAAACGCAACGATCCGTAGCGTATTGTGCCCCCTTTGTTGTTCTGAGTTCTGACTTTGGGAAACTCTCCGATCACCGGATACGTTGTTCCGGTGACGGGTAAACTACTAGAAAATTAGTCCAGCTTCCGTTGATTTGCGCCTTTGAATTTATGGATTCACAAGAACTCCCCGATAATTGTAACAAAGGTTCTCACTACATGTTACTTCGAATCGCTTTGGCCCTTCTTTTCCCCATCTTCACTTTCTTTTCCTTATCGTTTCTGGTCGGACTCATTGCCATTTTCATGGGGGAGCTGTCAATTTCGGATCCGATTTCTGTGCCCACGCAGTGCAAGATAGTCTCTAGCAGTAAATGTCTCTCTATTTCTCTTAATAATCAAACTTTGACATTTCTTTCAATAACATTTTGACTGTCTTTTGATAATTATTTATTTAATCTTAGCATAATATTCTAGTGTAACTAGCAACTTCACTTATGATATTGTTATTGTTTCTGTATTTTCAGTTATGGATTTTTTTTTTCTTGTAATATCTGGGTAATGCAAGCTTGTTTCTTTTGCCATTTAAAAAAAAAATAAAAAATAAAATCAGGTGTGGATATTAGGTCATCGAAGGTTTGTGAGCTTGGATTATTGAATTATAAAGCAAAACATGTGTTTTATCCCTTCGCGAGAAGCAAATTTAGATGCCGATATGATTACTATTGGGCCTCAGTGTTCAAGGTAATATTTTCTTGTCTAAGTAATATCTTATTTGTACTAGAAATTATGGATTTTCTTAAATTTTGGCAATATGCATTTTCATCTTGATTATTTTCCGAGTATTATGTAATGAATGGTTTTGGATTTGCTTTGTCATCTCAATGTTTTTCGATGATGATATATCAATTGGTTTTTGGATCTTCCGATTCTAGTAATTTTAGCTATATTAACTAATAAGTTTATGAAAATAGAAAAAACAAAATGTAGGAAGGCGGCAATGTTAAGTACTCTAAAATATGACCTTTTCTATATGGTTTTCTTCTTAACAATTGCAGGTGGAGTACAGAGACCATTCTTTGGGTCAGATGCAACTTGCCTTAACAGAGGCACCGAATGAAGCCCTTCCTCGTAGTTGCAGGCCTAACTTTGGTGCTGCTTTGTTGACCAAAGATAAGTTCAAGGTAGTGTTTTCAAGTTTCTATTGTTACTCGTGCTGATATACAGACCTGATTTTTCCTTTTTAAGTGCAGTTTTGTACAATCTAATCTGTCCTACTTTTCAGGTAAATGAAACCTATGACTGCTGGTACATATCAGGTATTCCCACAGTAAAGTTGTATAATGATGGTTTTTTCAGTTGCCAAGCAAAAGATCCATCTTTAATCGAGATGATGAAGCGATACTTAATAATGTGAGTTTATTAATTAAGGTTACACTTAAATTTTAAAGTTGCAGGAAGTTGTGTTCAATGGCGTGGCTGTTTTTCTCAACATTGTGCTTACTGGTTTGTTAAATTGTTTGGTTGGCATTAAATAGGACCCTTGGATTTATTTGCATTCTGGTCCACTACCATTTTGGTGAACTTCGGTTTCTATTTAGCATTTTTCACCCTTGGAATCACAAATGAGGTTCATTTTGTTTCAAGCTGAATTAGGTTACAGACTGACAGCAGCTGTAGAGAAAAAGCTTTCATCTGTAAATTTTGAGGCTGAGAATGATGTAGGAACTTTGTTTTGTGGCAGTGTGGCTATGGAGGAAGGTTTGGGTTTATCATGAGTGGAAAGTGAGGTTCTTAGGTTGTTTTGGCTGTAGCGAGCTGTATTCTGGAAACAGTACAGCAGCAGAGCTCTTTCTGAAGTTTGGGAAGAGAGAATGAAAGTATCTGAATATAGGTTTCCATTTAGATTGGACTGGAAAAGCCTAAGAAGGTAATGAAATCTGGTGAAATGGGGGAGATAGAGGGTGGAGATTCCAGTGAAGTGGACTTGGGAAAGCTGAATGAAGGTGGAATAATTTCTCTAGCTTTAGATAGCAGTTGATATTTTGCTGAGAATTATGCAAAAAGTTTTATGCCTTCTTTTTCATCATTAAGTTAGTGTGAAGTAATTGCATTTGCTAATTCCTTTTGCTGATCATAGCTGTAAAATGGTTGAATAGGACATTGTTTGAGCAAGTCTGTTTTGATGTTTCATGTGTTAATTAATGCTCTTTTCCTCACGTTAATTATTGGTTGTTATGATACCATCAGATCTACAAAGATATTACAGTCTTGGTTTTCCAGTGAGGGGAGAGCTATATATTGGAGGTGGGAAACCATACTGGGTGTTGTCACTGGATTTTCAACATCTATAATCACTATCAGTTTCATTGGAATCCTACAACATATGAAGTCTCGGTTGCCCCATGTCGTTAACAGAGTCCATATAAAGCGTGTTTGTTTTCTACTGTCATACTTTTCTCTTATGGGTTGGTTGGCATACCAATATTGGAGGAGGCTCAATATCCCATTGACTGAAGTTTTTAACTACTAGGCAGCACTTATTTTGCATGTGCTATTTGCTATCTGCCCTGGGACTTGGCTTGCATTGACTCATGTAGTTTCCTCGTGGAAAAACGTAAACTTGAGTGGTTACCTGATTTATTGGGACTACAGGTAGAT
>JBBYHM010000010.1:4019551-4065579 GCA_038381775.1 Adansonia rubrostipa | reverse complement strand
CAATAATGATTTTTCAAGAGGAGAGACGGAATAAAAGAACAATAAATATACAATAAAAATTAAACTTGAAATTTTAAAAGAGTATTTTACTTTTTATGTTAAATTTGATTTACCTTACACTTAAACCGACTTTTATTGTAATAGTTATTTTGGGCCCTTAGTGGGCGTCGGCGTTCACCTTTGGGTATAACAAATCTGAAAGACCGAAGATGACCGGTTCAACGTTGGGAATATTATCCACTCTCCACAGTCCACGCGCATAGTCTGGCGTGGCTCAGAGCCATGGCATCTGAATTCTGAACCGAAACGAAAGGAACAAGGCAAGGAAAGATATTTTAAGTTTAACGCTACAATACGTAAGCATAGAATCGGGTAGATTCGACCCGAAACCGGCCCATCCTTCGCATGCCTGATTGCCCGCGTGCTCTGTCCGCTTATCCTCGTTCCATCCATCAACATTGTTCGGCTTCTTAAAATACATATATATATTAGAAAATCCACTCCCACCGTTGGCCGGCGAATTACCCGTCCGATCATCCTCCGATCTGATCGATGACCGTATCAGAAGATGAAGACGAGTTTTTGGCAAACTTCCTCGAATCCGAACTCTCCGATGAGGTTCTCTGTCTCTCTCCCACTCTTTTCTTTACCTATGATAACTTTATGTTTCTCTTATGAAATTGAATTGTTTACGAATTTAGGAGGAGAGGGAATTGGAGGAGCCAGAAGCCAAGCGATTGCGCGTTGCAAAGGAAGACGAGGAAGAGGAAAAAGAACGCAAAGGAAAAGGGGCTTCTTCTTCTTCGAATCCGAATCCGAATCCGGGCCAAGTGAAGAACAATATTAGTAAGAGTGTTCCTCGGAGGATTGAGAGCGGAACTTTCAGCAAGGTTCCTCCTGAGCTGTTTACTCACATCCTCAAATTTCTCTCATCCGAGGTCCTTTCCAATGCTCTCTAATTTCTCTTTTTTCCCCCTCAAAGTCTCAATTTTTCATATCTTGTTTTTTGTGTATGAATTTACAGGATCTTGTATCGTGCTCGCTGGTGTGCAGTTTCCTGAATCATGCGGCATCTGATGAATCCTTATGGCGCCGCCTGTGAGTGTTTTATTGCACTTGATATCTGATATTCAAAGCCTCTTCCTTTTTTGCTTTTTGGATTTTAAGTTTTTGTTGATTGTTGATACTTCTTTTTCAAATTATCTGATAATGCATAATTAGTGTTTTCTTTGGAAGACAAATGGGATTGGAGTGACGGAATGTTCATTTACATTTCCTTTTAGGCTCTAATTTATGTCGAGGTTACTAATTCACTGGTTTGTTTTAGTTAATTTTGCAGATGTATATTAATATTGTTTTAGTGGTTTAGAGGTGTGACTTTTAATCACATTTATGTTTGTTGGCATGCCATACATTGCCACCAATATGTATGGATCTATATGCATTTACAAACAATATCAGCCCTTCTACTTAGTAAATCCTGGCTTTGCCTCTTGAAACAAAAGGTTTGAACTTGTCCAGGTACTGTATGCGATGGGGTTTGTTGCCTCCAACAAAAATAAGGGAGTGTCCTTGGAAGAAGCTTTATATTCAGGTATTTTTGGTTTATACTTCTCAATTTAAGATTCTTTTATGTTGTAGATTTTTATTTTATTAACATCCTCGACATATTTATCTTGTGTAAAACACCTTCATAATCAGTTAGTGGGCACACAGCCTTTTTTCATGATAATTTTACCTTTGATAATTAAACATGATTACTATGCCACTGATTGGTGTTTGAATTTATTTTTTAAACTTTGAGGGCTTAATTTGCATGTGTATTAAAATTTGAATACAAGAAGGTACGTCTTCTTTCTAGTTTCAGCTTTTTGCATGGCATCCTTTATTGAGATTTTCTGTGTACTGCTTGCGGTTGAATCAGCTAGTCTGCATGCTTCTGCTTTTCCTGATAACATTTCAACTTTATGGCAAAATATGTTTCTCCTCTACAGCGTGATGAAGAGGACATGATTGAACTTGTTAGGAACTGTCCATCTGAATTTAAAGAGTACTACATTCAAATGCAAGCAGCTAAAAGAAGCCAAGCACCTCTTCCTTCTCAGGTAACAAGGTTTTACTGATTTTTGACCTATTGAAGGAGGGAAAGATGTTTTAGGTTCTCATGCGGTGATGATATTGTGATAGCTTATCATGGAGTCCTTATATTTGCAAAATGTGTTTTTGAGTAATGAATATTCCATTCTTTCCCCGTATCTGTTGAAAGCTATAGTTGCATGGTGTTTAAAAAGAATCATGCTGTTGTGCTAAATGAATGTAATGAGAAATGTTCCTCGAAAGTCAACTCCATTGTGCAGCAGGAATTTTTCATTTTGAATGGAATTACTAGCTTGAATAGACACGAGCTTCTTTGTGTCTTGTTTTTTGACATACTGAAAGATCAAGTACCGCTCTTTCCTTTAGAGACGTGCATGGAGATGCTTACTTCTCTTTCCCTCTCATTAACCAGGATTGAAATGTGTTCTTTTGATTGTTCTCTCTCTCTCTCTCTCTCTCTCTGTGAAGGTGAAGGATGACTCAATAATTCTTGACAAGACAGTTGCTGATCAAGTATCTATGTGGAAAAGTAGCCGGGGTCTGACCGATAAGGTTGTTTCAGATCATGCTTGTTCTGGAGAAACATGTTCCTACTACCAAATAGGAGATGTGTTTGTTTGTGAGAAGACTGGGCAGGTTCATGGTAGGAAACATCTTCAACAGTTGCCAAATTATCATGGGAGTTCAATTTATGATTTTTATTTATGTTCTTTCTTGTCCCAGTATGTGATGATACTTGTCGAGAAGTTATTTTGGACCCCAACAATGAGCTTTTGGTCTGCACAATTTCAGGCCACTGTTTTGATAGGTTACTTTCACCATCCGAAATGGAATTGGATCCTGTGAGTAGAACTTCTCCTAACTATTTGTTTTTCTTGCAAGGTTTCCGTTAAAATTTTTAAGTTTCATGAAATTTTGGTTTGAGTGCAAAAGGGCATAGACAAAAATGAGCAATGGCTTAGCATATGAAATAATTAAGATACCAAGGATGATTGTCAACAGTTAAGGGAGGGAGTGAATATGATAATTCTTCAAGAAACTGGCCTTGGTAGCCATTCTCCTGGCTAGGGTTGAATGAAACTAAGAATCATCTTGCAGTTCTAGCATTTTAAACCTACTTGTATACCATTGGACCAGGCCTGAACTGATGCTCCAAGATGTTTGTAATTGGGTTTTGGCAACTACCTGGAATGTCATTTCCTTAGGTAGCTGGTGGATTAACCACCTCAATTGAGGATTTAAACTTGGTGCGCTGCTCTAATTAACTTGGAAATTACCCTCCAAGATGTTTGACGCCTTACGTCCACCTGAACATGTCTAAAAATACATACTATTAAATTAAGGGTTGCTGTTTTTATTTGATATTTCATCTATGAACAAGCTAGGTGGGCTTTTTTGTGTTTTTTTTTTTTTTTTTTTTTTCAGGGGGAAAATTTTTGATTGTGATGTCATCATCTTAGATTTTTATTATTCATTTTTGAGAAGTGTACGTGCTTTGTCAAAACTTGCAGGAACAGCAGCAAGGTGGTGGCACAGATGAAGCAGAACCATTCATGGGATCTGGCCGTTTCGGTAATGAAAATTACTTGGGTCTCAGTCTTTAATGTGATCCTTCATTTTACTGTGTATATGTATGTATCTCATGTTTATGATTTTCTGTGGCAGCAAGAGCTTACTTGTTAGGATACAACTGCGAGGATGAAAAGGAGCTGGAAGCTGCTTTGAGGTTTTGTTGATCCAATTCTTTGTTACTTTTAAGGAGGGGAGTATTAGCAGATGGCCAAAAATGTCATAGTTTGACATGTGAATGTTTTTAAGTTGTGCGTTGATTCTATAGTTGTACGAGATTATTAGTTGATCGATCATGTGGTGCTTACATAATATTATGTAAAAACTCTGTTCATCGTTTATTGCGCTATGACTATGGCACTGATTTGAATCCAAACATGAGCAGGAGCAGGAGCAGGAGCAGGAGCAGGAGCACATGCACATGAATGATTTGAATTGAAGTGAAAGTTTTATTAGCACATGGATGATGGATCATCCGTCTCATATAGGGAGTGGGGATATAATGCAATTGATTTGGGCAGCCTTAAATAAAATAATTAATGATAGTCCCTGGAATATTGTTTTCCAAATTCCATTCAAGTGAAAGATACTTGGTGTTCAAAGTTAAAAAACAGTGCCGCCAGCAAAGCTTTATCATTTGAAAGGTTTCGTGGAACTGGAAATATATTTTAGCCCATCTCAAAGGTCCCTACTTTATTGAGCTTCCAGTCCTAAATTTCGTTTGGAAGATAAAATTTGCATTTTCAAGTAAATTTTATTATGCATTATGAGGCAATATATATATATATATATATATGGAAGGTTTCGAGTGCTAATTTTGTTAGAAAGGAAGGGAAACAGATGTGAAAGTGATTATTATTATTATTATTATTATTATTATTGAATTCGAACGGATGAATGAATAACACACGGAAAAAAAGAACAAAAAAGAGAGAATATGATTTCTTCGAGTTTCCGAAGGCAAAGTGGATTTATTCTATTTTTGGTCAAAAATAAAAGGATTTATTAAATTTAATTATTAATTAAGGTTAAAGAGGAGGTTAGATTCGCGTGCGTGTTTTCCGCATCATTGACGCGTTGGAGTCTCCTTGAATTCCGAATATATAATTTCTCAATAATCAATTAATAAATTGAAGCTATAAAAACCCGAATTTTAATTTTGATAATTTTGTTCCTACAATAATCTCTCTGTCTCTCTCTGCTTGTATTTGTAAATTGCAAGACCTCCCAATTATTTTATTTTGAAACTTCCCTAAAAATGCTTCTGTTTTCTTAAGATCTCAATTTTATTTTTATTTTTTTTCATTTCTCAGTCAACTTTTTTAGGGAATTTTTTTGTATGGTTGATCCCCACTTACACCCTTTGCTTATCTAGTTGTTGTTTGGAGTAAAGTGGCGACTTTTGTCTTTAGGAAATCTGTTAATACTATTAGTTGAAAATTCCGTAAATTTCTTCCTTTTGCCTGAATGAATTTTGATCCGATAATTAATTTCTAATATTGCACGTTATGCTTCACAATCAGTGCTTGTGACTTGTTTATTTATTGGGTAATCAATGATTCATCCGCCGGTGTAATGATTACCTCTTTACCTTTTTTTTTTTTTCTCTCTCTTCCAGAAACTGAAAAAATTCGTTTGTCTTCTCAATCCTCATCCATTTTTTTTCCCCTTTGTGGAGCTGCCGGGACTACCATGGTCATCATGGAGGATATCCACCTGGTGCATACGTTCCCCCTCCTGGTCCTCGAGGATAACCCCCTCGGGGTTGTCCACCTCAAGGCTACCCACCAGCTGGCCATCCTCCTGGTGCATCTCATTCTGATAAAGTTTCCCAATGTTATAATGTAGTTGGAAATTGGAATGTGATGTTTTGTGTTCTTCGATATGGGAGAAGCTAGCTGATTTTTTGTGGAAATAACTAAATAATTGTAATTCGGTCTTCCAGGGCATGATGGTGGCATTGAGGCTACGATTGCTGCTGGTGCTGCAGCTGCTATGGGGGCTCATCATGTGGGCCATGGTGCTGCTCATTATGGACATCTCGGAAAAGCATGGGCTATTCTGAGGCAAATTCAAGAAGTGGAAATGATTTAGTTCTTCGCAATAGAATGAAGAACTGACCCCCCATGATCCCTGGTTCTATGTTTCCTATGAATAATAAAGACTTCTGTTTTTTTTCTTTTTTTTTTTTTCCCCGCTGGGTTAACTCCCCTTGTTCCAAGCACTGTTGGCTTTGAGTTTGACGTAACATAGACATCGTACTTGCCATTTGTTGGCTTTTATGATACATGAAAATTTTACTGGATCGCCCGAGGTTGGCATCTTATCGGGGCCCGAAAGGGTTTTCATCTTTCTTTAAATGGAAAACTCCTTCCTTTAGCAACTCTGTCTTTTTTGTTGGTGACGATACTTTATGCCATTTGGCAGAATTCTCCAAGGGCGATCGTTGCCATGCACTTCGAGTTTTCTTGCATCCAAGATAAAGGGATCGTTACTGATGATGGACTATCCCACACCCCCCCCCCCCGGGTCTAGCTTCTCCGTTCTCTTATGCACTCAAAAGAAAAGAGAATATTTTGTCTGGATTGATGAATGGAGAATGCATCCTACCCCTATCCTCATTAAAATGTCACATTTCGTCTTTTTTATCAAAATTTTTCAAATTTTGACCTTTTATTATTTTAAAGATATTCTTGATAAAATTCTGAAAAAAATATTTTTTAAAAACTTTGAATGAATTATTTTTAAATATATGTTCTATAAAATTTAATTAATTGAAATATTTAAAATAATGGAGATCAAATTTAAAAAATTTTGGTCAAAAAAATAAACTAACATTATTTTTAACAAATTGCGCGATGGGAAAGGAATGTTGAGATCTAATCCAAGCTTACATGCCAACTTTGCACTCTTCTAACCGCTAGACCAAGAGCTTGTTGGCTCAACTGTGACAGCAATATAGTGTGTGTGTGTGTGTAGATGTATATATATACATATATACACACATATACATGTATAAAAGGGGACAATAATAGATCAAACTGAAAAGTGGCAACTGTACAGGCTTTACTATATATGCTAAACACGACCATCCACCTCTCAAGATTCCTTAATTATATGGTGTTAAATCATCTCCAATTTGACCATCGACTATATATATATATATATATATCCAACACTTTATATTAGAGCATCTAGGAAGCATTTACCAAAGTATCTGTCCTTCAATTGAACAACAAATAGACGTTCCAATAATACTTCTTCCGTTGTGACTTTCAACCAACTAGAAGGAAACATTTACTTTTGCACAAGTAAAAATGGCTGAACCTAGAAGCAGTAAATGATAAGATAAACCACATTCTTAATTCCACGCGCTTTCCCCTAATACCATAATTCAGTATCTCAATTCCACATTCTTTCCCCAAAATTTTAGCACATCTGGTGAAAGTCAATGGAGAAGTAGCCAGAAACAAAAGTACCACTATTCTAACTCACCAAATATCAACCAAAATTTGTGAACAAAAACAGAAAAGCACACTGTAGGATAATTTTTTCCAAACAAATCTAAGATGGATACGAGCTCCTCACGAGGCAAAGGACCTCCTTTCCACTTATTAGTATATCAGAACAACTCATATGAGAGATTCCATAAATTACCCAACATTTATGTGCTTTCATCTTTATCACAATTTAGCAACTGTAATGGACCAAAAAAAAAACCAGTTCAGCAGCCACCAGACAAGACGAAGTCCGTAAACAATTTAACAGAAAGCGATTATTTCACACCTGTCAGCAAAAGTGTCAATCATCCAGATAATAATATGACCCAGCAGACTTTTGCTCTCGGTCCTTAGTTGAGTCCAATTTGTTAATTCTTGGTCGGTAATTGGTAGGGTCCCTCCTAAAAGTGATGTCCAGATGCTGAAGTGTGCAATCAAGTGCAGCAGTGAGCACCAAACACCATGTACAGACAAGCAAGGTGAAAGAAATTTCAAATGAATATGGCAGTCATCTAAAAGGGAATATGGAACCAAAGAGAGAACAGCTGGAAAACTCACAGATAAGAAGAGATTCATGCCAGTCAACAAAGATTGAGGAGAATTTGCAGTACAATCCACTGATGGCTTCCCCTCATATACAATAACACGGTCAGCAAGGTAAGTTGCCATAATAAAATCATGCTCAACCACAAACGCAGTTTTCTTTGCATGGAGGATAAACCTCTTTATGACTTTAGAAGCAACAATACGCTGCTCAGAGTCAAGATAAGCACTCGGTTCATCTATTAAATAAATATCTGCTGGCTGCATGAAAAAAACAATCATGAGCATTTGAAACATTAGTACATGAAAAGAAAAAAGTCATACCAACATTTTCCTAAAACAAAAAAGGGACATTTGAATATAAAAAATAGAAAGAAAACAGTGCAGCTCCTGAATAGGAACTTGTAAAACCAAATAAAACTTCCCCAATCTCATCACTTGACTTTATATGGCTACAACTTTCCAGATAAACTATGATGCCTCCATTCCTAGCATTCACTGGTGAACCACCTCAAATTTCATATAGCAAAAGCCTAATGAAGATGATAATATGTTTAAGTACTTAGTCAAGTAAATTTTCCACATCCTTCAGAATTTGGGAGCAGCGGGCTAACAACAGCCAGAACTAAAATCATATTCCCTACAAGGAATATATTGGAAAACCAGTACCTAAACAAGTAGATTTTTGTGTAGGTGTGTGCACATGTAAGTATGTACCTAGGTATGTGGGCATGGAAAGGTAATGCTTAGGATAGAATGAGGAAAGGACTCAGTAGACACAGAAAAACTGGAACACGTATATTTCAGTTTATATCCTTATATTTTGGGCAATTTAGAACATTTACCTTTCCAAGGCATAGACATAATGCAACTCTTTGCAACTCTCCTCCAGAGAGATTCACTACTTCCTGATCCATCAATTGTTCGATGAGAAGAGGCTTCATCACATCTGAAACAAACTGGGGATGCATGTATGAATCACGTATCTTTTGATGTAGCAAATGCCTCACTGTAGACTGAAATTTGGGACTGATCTTTTGGGGTTTGTATGAAACATTAAACTCAGGTATCTCCACATCAGAACCTTCTACACTATCGGGTTTCAACAAACCAGCCTGCAGATTTATCAATAATATCCATCAACTTATTCAAGAGACAAGATTTACAACAAATTAAAACACATGCCCAAAAGATGAAAGAGAAAAATACCAGCATACGAATAAAAGTGGTCTTCCCTGTCCCATTCTCACCCAGCATTACAATAATCTGAGAATCAGTAAATTCACCCTCAATTACTTTAAGTTTAAAATTGCCCTGAGTTTTTGTCATGGTTGGGTATTTGTATCGTGCATAGGTTTCAATTTCCTCAGTGCTTTCCTGTGGGGTCTCTGCAACCTAAAACAAAGAAAAAAAGTGGTAAAGACGGGAAGATATTGAAGATGAATGATGGGCACACAATTGACCACGGTAACAGGTTTACCTTGAAGGTTAAAGATTCATCTCGGAACCTCAGATTTTCCGTAGGTACAAATCCGGCCAAGAAGATATTGATTCCCTCTCTTACTGAAAAGGGAAGGGTTACAACTCCATATGCACCCGGTTTTCCATACAAGCAGCAAATGAAGTCTGACAAGTAATCCAGGACACTAAGATCATGCTCAACCACAATCACGTAGCTGAAGTACATAGTGGAAAATTAGCCTAATTAGATCCATTCAAACTATAAGAAGTATTAGAAACTAAGGACAAATAAAGATTTAACCTATTAGGCCTGAGCAGAGATCGAACGACTTGTGCTGCTTTCAGTCTCTGTTTCACATCAAGATAACTTGAAGGTTCATCAAACATATATATCTCCGCATTCTGTATGGCAACAACAGCAATAGCAAATCTCTGGAGCTCTCCACCGGACAAATCCCCAACATTACGGTCTATGACCTGGTTCAGTTCAAGATCAACACAGAGTTCTGCCTTCATTTCCCTCTCATCTTTTTGGTCAAGCACCTGCCCCACATTGCCTTGTACTGCCTTTGGAATATGATCAACATACTGTGGCTTGATGATGGCCTGTTAACACACACACACACATATAACTATCAGCAATATCAAAGCAAAACAGGGAATTGCAGGACACTTCTAAAAAGTTCTACATTTATTAAACGCATTAAAGTTGACAAGAAAGTAACATTAATCATTGAATTTAGTTTGCAAGGTCTATTTTCAGTATCCGTAGCTTTAGATTAAAAGTAAATAACGAACAATCAGTTTCCAGGTGATCATTCAACTGCAATATCTTAACCGCAAAATTAAACCGGCTCGACTTTGCACAAGTTTTGCTCGAGGGGTCAAGATTGAGATTTATCCAAAGCTGGGAGTATAATCAAAATAGACGAAACAAAAAAACACATGGTTAAACTATTTCTTAAACTTTGCATTTATTGTATCACGTGATATCTGTTTCATGGGACAAATATTAACATCAAAGAAAGTTAGAAGTTGATATTGAAGCAATCCAACTCAATGAATCACAACTTAAGTGTCAGGAGAACTTTGGAGCAAACTAGCAAGGTGAATAGAGAATGCCTTGACAACATGCAGCTCTAGTATTCATTGAACTCCAAACCACCTCCCCAAAAAAACTTATAAACCAAAACAAAGAAACATGGGACCTGAAGATGCAGAATCAAAATCTTATGTAAAGAAGCACCTTCAGATTATCTTCCAAGATTCGAGTAAAATAATTCTGTAACTCTGATCCTCGAAAATAGGTCAAGATTTCCTGCCAATCTGGAGGGTTCTGCAGATAGATTGTCCAAATAGGTAAAGAATTAACACACATAAACATGCAACTAAAGAAAGAAGACCTCAGAGAATTACATTGAAACGACCCAAGTTTGGCTTTAGTTTCCCTGCCAGAACTTTAAGGGCAGTTGATTTCCCAATGCCATTGGTTCCAACCAGACCAAGAACTTGCCCGGGCCTTGGAACTGGTAACCTAAAATTGCAATTTAAAACTACCTCAAAATGGAGGTGGAGGATAAAGGGGAAAAAAAAAAGGAAAACTACAACATTTTGCAGAAAAAGCATGAATGAGACAACCTGTGTAATTTGAAAGTATTGGGACCATATCGGTGGGTTGTATCTTTATCCAAATCTCTTGGCAAGTTGATTATTTGAATTGCTTCAAATGGGCATTTCTGCATCAGAAGATCAGGCGTTCAGCTTAAGAGACATGCCCTTTTCTATCTATCCCACAAGCACACCGACACAAATCAGAGTAAAATTACAAACCTTGACACAGATACCACAACCAATGCACAATTCCTCAGAGATGAAAGCTATCCTTGAGGCAGGAGTAACCTCAATACATAGCTTACCTGCAGAGAGAGTAACAAAAGTAAGACAATTTTACAGAGAGAGTAACAAAAGTAAGACAATTTGCAGAAATAGAATACATAAACAAGACCCACGGGCTAAAAAGACGAGAAGCAACTTGAATAGTAAGTGTCTAAGCATTATCAAGATCCGAAAGGAAAAAAAACCACATTGCCCAAATCATAAGTGTCGTAACATAAATCAACATCATTCGGCAAAAAAGGAAAAAAAAAAAACAAAAACAAAAACAAAAATTGTGAATTGATGCAGGTTATTTTCACGTGTCGAGTGATTAAAACAAATTAATTAGCTGAATAATTACAATAAGGAAAGAATTTATAAACTTAATTCGATTAAGACAAAATTATATCACCCTCAACGTATAATCTCCACAAACAGGAAAGAAACAAAGAGTTGATTCTCCATATATATAAAAAAAAAAAAAACAGAGATCGAAAGAGTAAAGGTTAGAGTACCAGTTTTAACAACAGGGCAGCTCTTCTTGCACTCTTGGCGGCACTTCTTGGGCTTGCAGCGGTCTGAACTGACAATCGCAATACGCGTCAACCGATCGGCCATCTCCCCTCTGATAGAACAAGAAATCAAACACTGCTGTTGTTAGGCGTAGCGATTCGAAGCTTGGGTGAGGCTGATGGGAAATTGAAGAACAAAACAGAATGGGGACGGCGATGAGCTTAGAGCACGCGCAGCGCACGTGTTATTAACTTTTAGGGTTTTCTTTTCTCCTCTATTTCTGGTACTCTATCTTTGATTTAACTTAAAATTTTGTGAAATTTTTTATTTTTTTCCTAGTAAGTATATGAATACCCCTTAATGATTTTGTGGGTTTCATTTTCGGATCCATTGTCTGGGCGGCCTGTTTAGATTCAATTGGACCTCAAATTTTGTCTACTATTATCTGTAATTGTTTTTTGTTTTTTTAATGTAGCAAACAAAAGGTTCTTGATGTATATTACACAATATATGTCTCAAAATGATATTTTATTTTTTTCATTATTTCAATTAATATTACATCATATGTCTCTCTCTCTCTCTCTCTCTCTCTCTCTCTCTATATATATATATATATATAATTAGGATTGTCCATATCAAAATTTGGGAACAATTTATAAATACAAATTCTAGCTCAAATTCAATTAATATTTAGAACTACTTGGTTGGTTTCCAAATGCAGAATTTACTAGGAAAAAGAAAAGTGGATTATTGTGATGATTTTTCATTTTGATGGTGAAGCAACATCAATAAGACTGTAAGCAGCCAGCTTCCTCAAATTTTTCTTCTCAATCATTTGCCTCAACTCCATGGCATCTTTCCATCCTCCTGCACTAACATACATGTTGGCCAGGGAAATATAGTATCCTACATTTTCAGGTTCCAATCCAAAAAGAAGTTTTGCAACTTTTCTTCCCATCTCTATATTTCCATGATAATTACAAGCACTTAATAAGGCTCCCCACACGCCAGCTTCAGCCTCTCTTGGTATCTGCTTGATAAACTCATACGCTTCTTCAAGTTTTCCCGCTCGCCCAAGCAAATCAACGATGCAAACCTGGTGCTCCGTAACTGGTTCTACTCCATATTCACCCCACATCAGGCTGTAATACCAAAGCCCTTCCTTCACAAGCCCCGAATGGCTGCAAGCTGATAAAAGATTTATGAATGTGCCTTTCGAAGGTCTAATTCCAGAATCGCACATTTCATGGAATATTTGAACTGCCATTTTACCATTACCGTGGTATCCATATGCCGAAATCATAGAATTCCAACCTGCGATAGATTTCTCCTTCGACTTTCTAAATATTTGGCAGCCTACGTCTAGCCTTCCGCAATTGCTGTACATAAAGATAGGGGCTGCAGATATGAAAGAATTCTCAAAATATCCAAACCGAAATAAATGACCATGGATTTGTTTTCCCTGCCTTAAGAAACCAAGCCGATTGCAAGCAGAGAGAAGGGCAACAATGGTTATTTCATTAGGTTCAAATTCAGTAAAGTGAAATAATTCAAGGGCTCTTCTTCCATCCTTATTCTGGGAAAAAGCAGAGATCATGCAGTTCCACGAGCATAAGTTACGACTTGAACAGAAATCAAACACTGATCTCGCACTCTTAATGTGACCGCATCTGCCATACATAGTGATTAATGCATTCTGCACACGAGTGTCTGATCCCACAGAAGTTTTAATAGCAAGGCCATGCAGGGATTTTCCTTCATAAATCAAGGCGAGATTTCCACAAGATGATATAACATTTACAAGGATGATAGAATCATAACTAGCGTATGTTTCCTGCCTCATCCAATTGAATGTAGCCAAAGCTTCTCGGAAAAGGCCATTTTTTGTACAACCAGCAACTATAGTGTTCCAACAAGCAACGTCCTCTTCAGCAAAAATTCTATCTAGTAACATAAAAGCAGCTGATAAGTCCCCAAAATTAATATACATGTGCGTGAGGGAATTAACTACAAGAATATTGCTTGAAAACCCTGCCTTTAGCTGCCAGCAGTGAATTGATTTACCAAACTGAAGGGAGTTGGGGGGAATGCAAGAGGAAATAACAGCCAGTACGGTTGAAAAACTCAACTCTGAACACTGATGGATCAGATTCTTAAATAAACTTTGAGCTTCTTCTGAAAACCCGTTTCGGCTGTAGCCAGAGATCATTGTATTCCATGAGACCAAGTCTCTTTCAGAGACAGTACTAAATAAAAACTCAGCCTTGACTACACAATTGCATTTTGGGTACATGTCCAAAAGGCTATTAATCACATATACATCTGAAATCATCTGTTTACGAATTGCGTATCCATGAACAGTTTTCCCTTCTCTTAATAATGTCCACTCTGCACAAAGTGAAACTAAGGTAACTAAAGTTGCTACATTAGGCTGAGCATATCCTGTTAGTTGCATTTTGTAGAGCAGATCAAACGTTTCCGAAATCTTTCCATTTGAGGCAAATCCTCCAATCATTGCATTCCATGAAATGACATCCTTAAGCACCATTTCTTTAAACACTGACTTTGAAGCTTCAATATCTCCATACTCTGAATATAATGAAATCAGAGAGTTGGAACAAGAGATGCCAAAGTTGTACCCCTGTTTTATACCCCACGCATGAATGACTTGTCCAAAACTTAATTCCCCCAAAGCAGCAGAGGCTGAGATAGCACATGACAAACTCACACTATCCACTCTAATTTCCAAATCAATCATCTCTTTGAAACACCAGAGGGACTTTGCAGGATGACCATTATAAAGAAAACCATTTACCATTGAATTCCAAGAAACAACATCTCGACATTCCATGCATGCAAACATAGACTCAGAAGAGGTTAAGTCACCGCATTTAGCATACATATCTAGTAGAGCATTACATAAATTACAATCCCAAAGCATACCCACTTTAATGCTCAAACAGTGAAAACTCTTCCCATGTTTCAAGGACTTCGTATGAGATAAAGCTGACACAATAAGCAACAAAGTTGTAGAATCGAAACCACCACCCACTTCAGCCATTTCAACGAAAAACTGCATGGCAACAGCGTAATACTTATTTTCAACCGCAGCACTGATTATAGCATTCCAAAGGATCACATCTTTGTCACAAAATTCATCAAACAAAGCCAAAGATAAGTTGAAATCTTTGGCTCTAGAATATGCAGTGAGGAGAGAGGTGCAAGCCGGTAGGTGAGCAAGAGCACCAATCTTGATAGCTAAGCAATGGGCGATTGTAGAAGTTACGAGGTTGGGTCTTGCAATGGAGGATTTAAGGAGACCAATGACATTGTACAATTGGGTATATAGCTGGAGTGGGTCTCTTTGGGGCATTTTGGCAAATGGTTGAAGGACAGTAGAAAACTGAAGGGAGCTGATCGTAAAGGAAGGATAAGCATTTGAGAAGAGACTATATGATTCAAGAGACGAGAGAGGATGTTTGAGCCTGCAGCCAACAATAATTCTATTTGACAAATTTTGATGCTGAGGCGACTGTGCTGAAATGTACCTGGTTAGCCTTATCAAGTCTCTTGGGAAGGTGGCATTTGACGACTTAACTGCCCAACAACTACCCATTCAACATATTCACGACCTTCTGAGGTGAGGTGTTTTCATTCGGTCTAGATATTCATCTCTTACCTTGTGCAATCTGAATTGATTGAAACCAGTGGTTTTTTTTTTTTTTTTACGTGCAAAACAAATGCCAAGGCATTGGAGCAGTAGTTGTAGCCATAACCACGAATTCCAATCTCAATTCCAAGTCTTGCTAAAGAATAAGGAGTAAGGATTTGCAGCGGTGTGATGTTTATTGAAACAATCAGAACCTCAAAGTAGAGAACTGCAAACATGACAGATGATCAACTCGACCTTAAGCTTCGGAACTATTTTCCCACGTGGCCAGGTCGAATGGCTTACGTTATCACAAAAGGGGCTTGGCTTGGTGATGAGCGTTCGGATTTGAAAAGCCAAAACATTGCCGGAATAACTCATCTTTCCACAGCTCCCCCACAGGACCTAAACTTTTTAAGTATGCTTCTTTGGTGATAATGCATTTCAAGCCAAGGGTTTTATTTATACGTAAAAAAAAACCGCACACATCATACATCATCATATGAAAGCTTTAGGCAATAAAGGTCCTTCAATAGTCGCCCTAACTTTCGTCCAACTATTAGCTTAGCTTCATTTCATTTTTAATTGAATAGCAGAAAGATTAAATACAAGTCAATTTCTTTTGCCTATGGATAGTACATAAGTAAAGGGGTGAAAATCACATCAATCCTTCGCTATTTCAGATTTCAGATTCAGGACATTTTTCCTCATCCCATCTACAAAAATATGAACACAACATTCTCGGTTTTGACCATGCGTTAGGAATGAGACCAGCTTTGAACACATTTCTCTTCATCTTTTTTTTCTATCTTCAAAAATGCCGGCAAAATTTTGATAAGGCTACATATGCTTGGTTGGTTGGGACAGAGAGCATCAGAATGGCGGATGATCCTCCTCGGGGGTCTTAGGTGGAGCAGGTTTCCAACCTGGTTTCTCATCCCAATACATGTCATAATATATGTGTCCAGGAATGTGGTTGTCAACACAGCACCATATACCCACATACCGCTTCATGCGATTCCTGAATTTCTCCTCTCTTGTCTGAATGTAAAAATATCATTTACCATATTAGTACAAGATAACTAAGTAGGAAATATTGAGACTGATAATAACCATTAAAAGTAAAATAATGGAAGGAGAGAAGTAGCAGCTTGATGAAAAAGACTTGCCTTGTCAGTGAAACCTTCAAAAGCATCTTGCATGGAAGAGAATTGAATGACTTTAACATCCTTGAATGAAGAGAACACTGTCTTGAACTGTAATTTAGAATTAAAATTCAACAAGGTCAACACAAAGCCAACGACGCCAACATCTGATTTGATTAAGACATTGCTAATACTAAGTTAAGAGTTGTACTCATACCAGTTTCATGAAGTTACAAACAGACCATAATAACTCAATTATGAACATAAGGTAACATATAATCTAGTAAACTTATGGCAATTTCCCAGCAGGAGCTCCACTGAAACCTTCTCTACTTATTGACATGCCTAAACTCGGACTACTACTTAACTGAATGAGAAGTATCTCTCACGATATTGGGCAAACCAAAAGTTTAATCAACAAAAAGTCAACCTTTGCTCTTATCATGTCGGAAGTGATAGTGCCCCTCTATGAACAAGATATTTCATATGAGTAAATAAAGAATCTACCATACTGTTTCTTCACTGCTGTGTTTAGGAAATCTTAAAAGACCAGGTCGACTTGTGTTGCTTGATGCATGGCAATCTTCAGTTCCTTCTTGACAAAGCTGAACATCAAGCCACGACTCTTTTACCTGAAACAACATTCCCAAACTAAAGCTTCCTAAAGGAGATCATAAGGAAAAAAAACAAATTAGTCCATATCACTATTATTAATTTACTTGTTGGGGTAATCGTGGATTGTTGAGAAACGAGTACTCTCTGATGTTGATTGCAGGACCAAATTCCTCCACTGCAAGGTCTTTCAACATGACATTCACCTACAACAGTGCAAACTGTATTCCTTAGAATTAGAAGTTCTCATGCTGAAAATAAAATCATCATCTCATAAAAGAACTCTGAATGAGAAGTGGAGCACAATCAAGAGACTCATGGACTAAATGAACCACAAGTTTTAGTTATTGGCCTAATCAGTTCTTAAGTCAATTAAATATATCCACAATTTGACCAATAACTATATAAAAAGACTTGGGGTTTCAAATTTTGATATTCATTGGGAAAAAAAAAAAGTATGAACCAGCCAGAAGATACCTAAGTAATTGAAAACTTAAAAAATTATAAATAAGTTGGCAAAAGAGTTCATTGGTAACATGCATTATGAGCATAATTGTGCCAATTATCTCCCCCCCCCCAAAAAAAAAATATCACAATTGTGCCCATCTCCCTCCTCTCAAATCACCAAAAAAAAAAAAAAAAAAAGAATCCGAAAACGAGTTCTCTGGACTGTTCTAAACATAGATTCAACTCTTGATTTGCGCTGCCACCACTCACTGGCATAGCAGACAAGAAACTTTAAGCAACCTCCAACCAGAACATTCATCCCACAACCCTTTAGCACCCTATAATTTCTTTAAAAGGTGATTAAAAAAGGTAGCTTATCCAAAGAATGTGAAACACGATTTAAGCTAAGCATAAATTTAAGAGTAGATAAGAATGCCTAATGCAAGCATTTTCAACAAGCTCTTGAATTTTATGTTGTACTTTAAAGAAGGCTCAATGAAGTGCTTTGACATAGAGATATTGGTTAATTTCATGGATGCAAGCATAACAGGGAGGGGAAAAAACTGGTACAACCTCTGAAGGAATGTTACCATAAGAAACAAGATAAAGACCTAATGGTTCTAACAATCAACTGAAATTTACCTCAAAAACATGGTCCAAAGGGCAGAGAAAAGGTTGTCTAGTCATTGACCCCACCAGAGCTCCGGGATGTGGAAACCAAAGGCGGTCCAACCTGCACCATAGAGGAGGCACAACCTGAAATAGACAGTAAGAAGCAAAAAGGATGATTAAATAACCTTGTACACATGCAACACCCAAGTTTACATTTGAAATGACTTAGAAAACTTCCACCACACTATACGATATCAACTGCAAACAGATTTCATTCATTCTCTTTTAAGATGAAATTTTAAATTATTGATCATTTTCCCTTTATTACTTTCGTTAAAACTAGGCACAAGTAATTTAATTTAAAACTCATACTTTAAGGTGTAAGCAAGAATCTTATATAAACCACTTTCTTTCACATAAAAAATACATTCTCGCAAACTCATCAGGAAAGTAATCGCAAACTCTTAAGACAATCATACTGAGTGATCATAGAGTTCTCACCAGTGTACGATTCAACACTGAGGAGATAGCAAGTGCCGACCTTATTTGTTTCATCTGAATAAAATTTTCAAACACAGAAATTATAAGACTAACCAGATGATTTAAGTGGCAGAAGCTAGAAGTTCTAAATTAATACATCCATACTTGGTAATTGATAAGAGAGAAGTGTGATTCGAGATTATGCTCCCCATCCAGCAACAAACTCTTAGGAATAGAAGGTTTAAATGACAAGAATCCTCCTGCATAGTTCCTTCAATAAGTTAAATGGCAGCATAAATCATGCTGTAAATGTTTCTAGAGCGAGTATCAAGATCTTAATTCGATTGGCTTGATCTTCATTGCTTGAAAAGTTGAACTCAGAATGGACTATATAGCCCATTTGTTTTAAATGGGATCAAAGATAAAAGTTAAAATGTGTTCATTCACTATAAAATTCAAAAATTTCCCTGATAAACTTGGTGATATTAGATTTCATCCTGCATCCCATCCTAACCAACACACGCAGAAAATATGATAGGAAGGATATTAACATGAGGAAAACAGCCTACATTGAGTTACAGGAATAGCTGTGGAATTATATATATCTCATGCATATGGACAATCAACATAGGTCGCTCTGTTCCATGAAGTTTTAACCATGATATGTCCAAGGTGAAAGCAAACAAATTATTGAAGAGGACGATGATGTAGCTGGACTAGTTGCTTCGTCCTAAAATGCCCATGTTGCATATGCTTGACTCCTATAATTCATAGGGGATAAGACCCCTTCAACTTACATGAATGAATAACTTTAGCATATGCATACCAGATTGATAAATAAACTGAAGCTCAGCATGAAGCAAAACTGTCTTAAATTCCAATCATCTCAACATAAAGCACTAGTGAGATAATATGAATCCTACAGCCAAATCTACAGAACAGCTGACACAGAAATACCCAATGTTTTATAGTTGTTAGAAAACGTTTGTAATACTAATATAGCTCCTAACATCATAGCTGGCACAAAATTACCAGGTGCATCATAGTACTCTGGTGGATCATAGAAAACCATGGCTTCCCGCAAACGATGGCGCTTCCCTTCAGTACCAGCGTACTGGAATGTGGTGTGTAATGCGTATGGCTCCAGCCTAAGTTGCTGATACATAGCCTGCTAATAGCATTACAGCTTAAGACAAGCTTGGTGTATAATATATGCAGCTAATCATTAACAGGTACCAGCAAGATAACTAAAGTTCAATGCATAGACATGTAAAATATATAAGCGAAGAAACTACATTTAAACAAAACCCGTAAATTAAAAACAGGATGAGAGTGTATCTAAGTTGCTGAGAACTAGCATATGGATTCTACCTGAACAAAATAAGTGTGCCCACTACAAAATATACTTTCTGGCAGAATTCCCAGCTTGAGATTTCCATCAAAAGCATAAAAAAGTCCACTGTCATCATCAACAGCTGGCCCTGTCTGCCTACGTACTAGTTCATTGAATCCATTCTGATCCCACATCTTATCATCAGCTAAAAGCATATCTTTCCATTCTTTTGCCAGTTTTATCGCGGGCTCTGTGAAACGCCAGTGGAAAATTCCTATATTGTAGGCAGCACCAACTGTTTAAGGAAAAGAAAGAATCAGTTTTAATTGAAGGAGTTACAATATGTGAGTTTAAAGAAGAAAGTGATAAAAGGGCAAAATAGTTGTCTGGCTAGAGCTCTGAAAGAATGCAGACATGGTCTGGTATTTTAAAATGAAGAGGAAAGGTCTCCAACAACAATATTACCACGGGGGCACTAAGCAGGTGAAAAGGCAATTCTTCTTGAAACGTGGGCTTACCTTGTTTCCAGTCAGCCAATCTGTCGTCAACAACTGTTGGCACAACTTGGTCGCTTGAAGTTAAGACGTCTGCATCAGGGTACCGAGCAAGATATGGAAGTGGATTCTGTTAAAGTAACAGTAAATATGGAGTATGATTTTCGTTTATATCTTCTGAAGTGACTATAAAGGATCATGAGGTAAAATACAATGAGATAATGGCAGCAAATTTCCTTTTCGTAAAAAAAGGATATATAAGGTAGCAGAGAAAGAGACATTGCACGAGCCAATAAATACACACAAAGTGAAAATATAAAACTTTAAGGAGCGCAACACCTAGGAACAGCTAGTATTTATCACTGAAATTTTAGTTCTTATAGAATCAGAAATCCATATTCTTCCACAGTATGATAACATTCAATATTGAACATATCTACTTAGAGTAAAAAAACGAAAAAAGTCAAAATACTCTTAAGCATTATGTAAACAATAAAGGAAGGCTTGATCTTGAGAGGGACAATTAAGTAACAGGCATAGAATAGTACCTTCAGCCACACCATGTCTGTATCGCACATCAATAGCTCAAACCCAAAAGGAAGTATAGCATTTATAAGTAAGACTTTCTCTCTCCCCATTTTATGAAATGTAGGAGAACCCCAGCCAACATCTACTGTGCTCATATGGCTGCCCATGTCAAAGACTGGAATACCTTTCCAATACAAAGCCTTCAGTAGTTTGGTGTCCATAGCACCTAAATTACAAAAATTCGAGATTATTCGCCACTTTTAAGCACAATTTCTTCTTATGTAACTGCTAGAAGATTAAACAACTTACCAACAAGAAGATTGGAAACACCAAGATCTGTCAAGTGTTTAACCCAAGTCAGGATAAAATCCATAAAAGCAAAGTTACCAAAGGTGACTACAATGACATTATCTTTGGCCCTTTCTCCAACCAGCTCTTTAGTTAGTCTAAAGGACTTTAAAGGTGGCATTTTCGAAGTACGAGTTGGAGCCTCCCAAATAGGTCTCAACTGATTGCGGCCAGACTGTGATGCTGTTGCTGTTGATTGAGAAATGTTGCTAGAATGAGAAACCCCATCTGCCATATTGAGTTGAGGAGGCAGTTAAGAGAATCATGTTCGGGGAAATGAAAAGCTAAAGGAGGGAAGTTGGTGTAGTAAGCAGAACATCATAATAAAAGGCAACAGAGAAACTCTAGTAAAATGTAACCAAATAGGCATTTGAGCAAAACTTGCAATATAATTCCACTGGAACTAAGACCAATTCACGCGTTTAAAAAAAAAAGAAAAGGTTATTGCCAAAACTAATAAAACTAACAACAAGAAAAAAAATTAAAATACAAAGAAAAAATGCAAAATTGAGCTTTGTTTTTCCAACCCATCAAAGATGTTTAATTTTTACAAGGACCCAATAATCAATGTGATGTTAGTTAGCTCTAAAAAAAATGCTCCAAATTTGCACCCAAAAAAAAAGAAAAAAGAAAACCTACAAGCTTAAATAAAAGAAAGGAAAGAGTAGCTTACTTTGGGAGAGTGGAGGCGACGAAAGCCAAGAAGAAGAGATAGACTGAGTGGTGGAAGCGGATGGAGAGTAAACGGCGGAGAATACGTAGAAGGAAGACACAACTATCCCCACTATAACAGTGGCGTAAATCGTTAGAAACAGCGGTTTTGACCCAGCAGCTTCTTGAACAGCGTTTCTCCATCCCCGCATCTTAGATGGGTTTGATGCTTGACCAGTCTCAAACAATCATCATTTTCTTCGTAAATCTGATCACTTTCGCCGTTGAATGTCAAAAAAAAAATACACATATATATATATATATATATATATATATATATATATTCGATTTGATTTCGATTGTATTTGTTTCTTATTTGTCTGGTCTCGATGAGCTTTTAGATCAAATTTAATTTAGTAGCTGTAACTTGAAAGAGCTTACCCGCCCTGCCCTGACCCGCAAGCCCGGCCGCCAGGTCAACTTCCCCGCTTTGTTTTTTACTCCTCCATTATTCCATATCAAATCACTAAGCGGTCATTGATTTATTTTAAATGATTCATTTAAGAATATTTATTAATAATTAATTAATTATGGACTCTTCCCAAGTCCTAGTTGGTAGCCGTGGGCGCAAAATTTTTAAGATATAAACAATAATAATAATAATAATAATAATAATAATAATAATAAGTAGGTATTGACCAATTAAATTTAAATTTTGGTAGATAAATTAATAATGATGCTTGTTACAAGGTGTTTAATGATACGTAGTTGCGCACTCCACAACTAAATACTAATAGTATGTTTAAAAACCAGCTAGTTAAAATATTGTATTTGAAATCAAATTATGAAGATTTCATGATGTTTGTTAATGGTAAATGGTGGGTCAATACATACTAAATATTAATACTTTGATAGGGGGAGTGGGGGTTGCAAAATGCAAACCAACTGGCTGCCTAACATTGATATTGTAACCTTTACAGTGTTAGTTTTATGAAGATTTTTGGATATCTCTGAACGTTGACATGGGAAGAGAACGAAAGTAATGAATATAATCAGAAGAAATAATTAAAAAGAAGTTGCTATGTCATAATTATGTTAGAAATGAACTATGAAGGACGCAAATAGGAAACAGCAAAAGTAATGAAAATAATGTTAAAAATATTAATCTGATTGACGTTACATTACATGTGAAGAGACGCTAATAACATTAATAAATGCATGAGCTATTGGGCTGGCTGGATCTTGCTGGGAAAATAAAACAACCATAGGTTTTTTGATATTGTTTGGTTTATGGAACAGATTCTGCTTGTATCGTTGAATTAATTAAATGGTAACTTAATTATTGTTTAGCTACTTACATACATATATAGTCACTTATTTTATTCTAATTCTATTCTAGAGAATATTTAAATGTACATGGTCATTTGGCTAATTACTATTAATATATCTTACCATTTCTCTACGTCTACCGTCAACGACTGCACGTATTGGGTTCGGCTCTTAATTGGCCTAATTAGTTTAAGCCTAAAGATCCTCTCCGCTCGCACCAGATTTAGATTTATATGTAGGGGTTTCAATTTTCAATATTTATTTATACAAGTAATAGTAATGGTAATGGTAATGGTGATAGAGGTTCATTTTAATTTTTATTTCATCATGTTATGTCTCAACAAATTAAGTGGTTAATTCTTTGCTCACAATTAAAATAATCATCGAGTGGTCTGGTCAATATGGGAATTATATCCATTATTTGAATTCTATTTCAGTTTGGAGGTCAGTTTAATATTTAATCATAAAGATATATGTAAATATATATATGAAACGCGTTGGGAACCTTTTCACTTCATGCTTTCCCTTGAAAGAGTCTTGCTTGCCTTGCCTAACCATTCCCTGTTTCTGCCATGCCATATTATAATTAATTAATATTCCTCATACGAGCATATAGTAGTAAATTAGTATATTATTATTATAGTTTTTTGAAAGAGAATCAGATTTATATCTCATTGGGAAAGGGACGAGAAATAAAGAGACAGTTTTAAGACCCTTAATCATGTAGTTATAAATTCCCTTGCATGCATCAAGACATAACATATTACAGCTATTGTCTCGCATGCAAAAATCCAATTCTATGAATCTTCAAAACTCTCTTCCTTTGACCCTTATTTCTCTAAAAACTGCAGAGTAATAATTAATAATTAATCAAATATTCAAAGACATCTCACACTCATACCTACGGCCTCATCGGATATAATTTCTCTGAAACAAAAAAAAAAAAAGGTTGAGAAAAAGAAATTAAAGAAAACCAAAGATAAATCACTAATCCATCATCATGTGGTTGTTTGGATTTTCTACAAGGCGGAGACACCTTTGGATTATGGGTGCGATTCTGCTAGTAATTCTTCTCACCATCGTCTTAAAGAAGTTGACCGTCTACCTTGAGGCACGAGCAACCAAATCTGCTGGTAATCAGCTGGACAAGCTGCACAAGGAAGGAAAGAATCATGATATACAGCCTTCAAGAAAGAGCTGCAGTTTGTGTCGCAATAATGGCGCCCTAATTAGGACTTACGCACTTGAAGAGCTGAAAATGGCAACAAGTGATTTTAGAATCAGAATAGGGGTTGGAGCAACTTCGTTTGTGTATCTTGCTGAGCTAGGTGATGGAAAATTCGGAGCTGTCAAGCGTGTGATGGAGGAGAGAGGTGGTAGCAAGAAGATCTTCTTGGATGAGGTTTCCGTTTTGCTTAGAATTTCTCATCCTAATTTGGTGGGATTGCTTGGTTTCTGCTTGGAAAAAGGTTAGGTGACCCATTTCACTTCCCCTTATATCTCTTTAATTAATTAATTTCATGCAATGCTTATATATATATATATATATATATATATATATATATCCTAATAATTTTGGAAAAAGCTAGTACCAACTTTTACTCATAGCGGTTCCATCCAATATTTCTTCATTTTGCTTAAAGAATAGCATTTATGTTTTTCTGGTCCAAAAGATTCCATTACCATTTTAGAACATATTTCGTGCTTAAATTATACTACTTACAGCTAGAAAGAATCCATTAACAAACATTAATGTAGTTATTACGGACCTATTCTTGCCTTCGCAAAATAACTAGCCCCTAATAAGATAATATCGACAGACTTTAACCCACTGATGTTGGGCCTACCTCATTTCATTTTGCGCAAACAATCTTACTCCAGCTATCGGCCTAGCGTTGTCTTTAGTTCAAGTATGCCACCCACCCCTCGTTTTTTTTTTTTTGGGGGGGGGGGGGTTTAAAAGTGGGGAAGGAAACTACGAAAGGATGACGAACTTAGTTACTGTTCACACATCGTTCCCGTGTGCATGATTAGAAACAGTTTGTTCTGAATCTGAACGTATGCACTTGAATAAAATATATCTTCATGTCTAATTGACCATATATCTTATGCCTTAAATTGTTTAAGCAGGAGAACAACTTCTACTGCTTGAATACGTGCCAAATAAGAGCCTCTTTGACAGGATGCACACATACCATGGCCAGTCCTCAGGTATACTGTCTTGGGCAAACCGGTTGAGCATTGCCCTCGACATTGCTCGAGCCCTGGACTACCTCCATTCTCAAGCTGATCCACCCATAATCCACAGAGATGTCAAGTCCTCTAATGTTCTTCTGATTGACAATAACCATGCTAAACTTGCAGATTTTGGGCTTTGTAAATTGGGCTATGACAAGCCTGGCTCTCAAAACCCAACCAACATCAAAGGTTCATTTGGTTATGTTGACACCAATTACCTCAAAACAGGCCTGGTGTCGCCGAAGAGTGATGTCTATAGCTTTGGGGTCCTGCTGCTCGAACTGATAACAGGTTTGAAATCAACACAAGGCTCTGTGACATTGGCAGAATGGACGGAAGAATTCAGAACAAGTCAGGACGTTGAGGTTTTGGCTAAAATCTTGGACCCCAAACTCAATGGCAATGCAAATTTAGAGCAACTAAAGATCTTGATTGATTTAGCTAATGCAGCGCTGCTTGAAAATTCAGAAGGGAGGCCAGATATGAGCCAGATTGTAGATAGGATTTTGACTTGTATGGAACCTGAACCTTATCCTCTTTTGCCGGTATAAACATGTAAATACATGCGCATTACATGCTAATAATCTTTTTTTTTTCTTTCATCTTTTTTCTACATCACACAATATTGATTCATTAACCATAAATAATGTTCATAGTGTTAGCAAACACATGCTTTTTATTCTTTGAATAAAATAACAAAAGAAATATCTTGAATTTACCACTTTATCCAAAAAAGTCCATATACTTTTATTACATCTAAATAAGTTTTAGATTTTTAATATGTCCAAATAGACCCGAAGGCCTGAACCTTTAAATTTGTACACAAATAAATAATCAATCTATATTTATTTATGAGAGAGGTCATGACTTTAAAAAAATAGGGAGAAGCATTTTGAAAAGCTGTGATGTCTTTGAGGCAGCCATGTTAAAAACCAAACTCCTAAGAAAGTATGTGAACAATTCGGATTTAGCCCATGTTCAGTCGAAGTTCTTTATTTTTGCATGACTTGCACGCTCACGCATATTCATATTGACGATGGAAATCCGAACTAATAGTTGTTTGGAGTAGAGAGAAATATAAATCAATCATTCAAGTGCTTTGACTTAGTTACTATTATTTATCAATTTTGATAAAATAATTAAATCCCCAAAGTCAAAAATTCTTTAATGTTAACTGAACCACATTTAAAAACACAATTATCGCCAGCATTAACAACACATTATTAAGTTTATATAAATATGAGTAGTTTATTATTGCATCCGAATATGGGAAATTAAGTTACTAAGATCCTACACGATTGCACATGATCCAATGATGACATTCTAGATTAGCAATTTTTATAATATTCAACAACACTTTTCTGGTGCTCTCTATTGGGCACCATCGATGTGGTACACAAGCAAATTAATATGTGCGATACAAATTAAACTCAATAAACTAAGTATTGTTGAATATGGACAAGCTTAAGAGTCAAAAGTGTCCCATTTTTTGCCGTTTAGCTAAGTGTTTACTTCAAAATCCTAGTCGGTCAAAACCTACTCGGTTGAGCTTGAGCCTGATCATGACCCACGCCTCAACTTGTTTGAGAGTCAACCATATACGGCTCCCGATGCAATCGAGCACCTCTTCATGATTTTGTTGAATAATAATAATAATAATAATAATAAGTATAATAATATTTAAATCAACTAAGAATATCAATTACTGAGATAATAAAAACTCTTTAAGGACTTCTCTCTCTGTATACATACATATAGTTTTACAAATAGACTGACAAAGTGCCGAATCCAACTGGCTTTGTCTGGCTTTGACTTTTCTCGATCGGAGGATTAATTTAGAGTATATTAACCCTATTGGATCCATCATCCATGCCCTTTGAAGCTAGCATTGATCGATGTGTTCCTCGAATGTCACCTGTTTCTTTGTATATTATAGTCTGAAATTTGATCCCTAGATATTAATTCGTTAGCATATTCATTGTTATTACTACTATTACAGAACTTCTATTAATCTATACCAAGTATCTTAGCTCATTGTTAGAGAAGGTTAATTTATAACACGCTGAATGTACACATATTACGTACGTGCTTGTGTACTTCAAATCAAATACAAGCACGTGTCTTTCTGTGCATGGATTATGCCGCCAATTAATTATAATTAAATTTAGGTCAAACCATGGTTAATGAATATTTTTTAGCTTAGTTAATATTTATAATATATATAAGATATTAAACTATGCAGGAACTGACAGATGGGCCATTTTGCAAAAAACATTGTTTTGATTATGCACATATTTTGTTAACATCAATTTGTCCACTCTGAAAAACTTATGGCACTAGTATAGAATATAGTGAAGTAATTAGGCTGTGGAACACTTCCAAAACAGCCACGTTCTTATCTGTAAAGCCAGAGAATGACTTGTAAAGTAAAGAAAGCGATTAGCAATTCATGAAATCAATTTGATAATTTAGCATTATCTATTGTAATATATAACTAGTGTAATATTTATTTATGGGTTTTTTTAATAATTTTTTTACCTCCCTTTTCTCTAGCTTGATCTTGATTCTTGATCCATCTTTCTTTCTTATTCCTTGTACAAGTATAGGGTCACTCTCAGGGCTTGATAACATCATCAGAGAGAAAAAAAAGGTGGATTTAATTAAGCCAGAAGTGGTATCCACCCGCAATTTGCAAAACACCAAAAGAATATATATATATATATATATATATATCTCAAAAGTGTGGTAGGAGAGGATGATTTGTTTTCTCAACTGCGCATCCCAGCCCATCCCATCCCATCCCATCCCATATTGTCTCATTCAGAATAAAGAATGGAACATATATAATACATAATAAACAAGCCTCCAGAGAGAGAGAGAGAGAGATAGTAGAGACAAAGAAACAGAGGGGAGAATATTATAATATGAACGATATTTACTTTAGTGTTAAATGCACATTCACATAACTCAGCGGACAGACTAATATTGAGAAAAAGGGCAATCCCCAACACCCAAACAGTCATCAACAGTCCTCCAAAAGTTCAAACTTATCTTGATTAGAAATACAACTAGACAGCCAGCCACCATTTACAATACAATTGTTGCAAACTGGGACTGGTCCCTGGTTTTATCATCAGTGGTTTTCCTCGGCCCATAGATACAATTGCCACATCTAGCTGCGTACGTGTTCTGCAGCCATACGGCATTGGCTGGCTTGCATTTGATTTTCTCACTCTTGCATGAAATAAATGAAATAAAAAACTCTGGAATTTGCTTCTGCGCTGTACGTAAAATTAAATTAAACAACGAACACTTTTTTATTTGTCTTTGGCTTCTAATTAACACAAGTTTCTTCAGATACCTTTAATTGCCAGAGTCGTCATGCACGTTTAACCTCTTTATTAATATGTTGGGCAAGAAATGTCACAGAAAATTATTAGTGGTTAAGGAGAATCTGAATTAATTTTTTCAATTCTGCAATCTTCAAGTATTAGATACAGCTAGGAAGCACCCAATCCTACTCGTTAAGGTGGCATTGCATTAGTACTCTGTATGGATATATATTACAATTGAGAGCACAAGGAATTATCCCAGTCAATTAATTAACCCAAGACAGAAAAACCAAAAGGGAAAACTTTCCAGTCAAACTACTTGGTGTACTAATTATTTCCATATAGTCAATTAACCTACAGTATGTTTACTGATAACAGCTAATCATATATTAAAAACTGATTTAACGTTGAAATCAAATCTTTAAGGATGCTGCTACTGCTAGCTGATAGATATTTTTGTGGGTTTAATGTATGTTAGTTTTTATTTGTTGGGTTTGAACTTTGAAGGGGTGGCCATGATTTGGTACAAAAAGTAATATGGCACGCATCCTAGCCACACAGAAAAAGGCGAAAATAGGATTTGTTAGATCTAAAAAAAGAAAAGAAAAGGGGAGCTGATGTTAGCGAAATAAATGGGTTGTTTTAATTAATTTTGTGGGAGTGATGGATCCACAAGCCTTGCTAAAGAAAGAAGGGAGGATCTTCTCTTGGCTTCATCATAATCTTACTTTTTGTTATTATTTTTTTAAGGTTTTATTATGGAAACCACAATCGAGTAAAATCAAACATTTCTTTTGGGAGACATGGGCCGGGGATTATGAAATAACCAAAGTGAATGTCATCTTCAGATGTCACACTTGTAATAGTGGGAGACCTCTCACTATCTTTTCCCCCGAGAAAAAAACAAATGATAGCTGGAACCAAGTGCTCTTCTTGAATGGGAAAAAGAAAAAAAAAAAGAAAAAAAAGGCAAGTGGATAATCTGATTCCCAAATCATTCAGAACAGGACTGCCCCTAACTTCTGTTAATTTACTCATCACTTAAAACTACTTTACTTCAATATAATATTAATATTAATATTATAGTTATAGTGGTAATTAATTAATTAATTAGACGAAACTCACTAAGCTTGAAAAAGCGCTTATCAGGCTATAACCATCCAACCAATACGAAGAAGTTTCATATAAATACAAGAAATCTCCAAGTTGAAGAAAAATTCTGGTGTAATAAAATAAATAAATGAGCCAAGTTGCGTTAGATTCCGTTAATCTTCTTCAAACAGCCATTGTCATTGTGGCACTGGCAATAGTTTTTCGCAGTAAAGGGGATTTTCTCATATCATCATCATCAGTTGAATATGATTAGATTACAACTTAAAAAGTTACCATTCTGCTGCAGAGGGTTTAAGAATTCAGCGTCAGTCGCTCATTATTAGTTCTCCTAGTGGTAATAGGTAACGATTTTTTTTTTTTGTAAAAAAAGAATGACATTTATTAAAATGTTATTTTCAAAAATAAAGTTAAAATAAATATATTATTTTTTAAAAAAATTAATAAAATAAGATATTAAATGTAATGTTTTAAAAATAATAATAAAATAATTTTTAATTGACGTCTATATTCAAATAAATAATTAGCATTCATTATGGAATCTTTCAAGTTTCGACTCCATCAATGACTTTCTTAGTAGACAATTTAATTGGTATTTTTATTTGGGGTCATTAAAATCAACAGATCCATCCTAAGCAGGCAGCTACAACAAAAGAAAAGAATCCAGCATGTAATGGAATCAACTGCATTTAGACACGTTGACAATTCAAAAGTCCACCTTTTATTTAAGTTTCTTGGTCGACGTGGTAGTATTACCAAAATTCAACCAACGTGGATAATTCTGGTGACACCTGTCCCCCTCGTATAGGGCATATTTTTCAACCAAACAACTTTTGATTTATGTTGTATGGTTCATTTGAAGGGCAGGTAGTTGTATCATTGTCCACGTATATCCATGTCAGCGTCTAAGATAATTTCCTAGTGCGTAGCTAGAATTATTGGAAAGATGGGAATCAAAGGTATACCTACGCGCGGGAGGATGCGTTGTACGTCAACTACTAATATATTACTGGGTCAATGTGGGGAATGGGAGGTGGGAGATAGCCGTACAAGTACTTGTTTTTCATTTTTCTAACGCATCAAGTGATGAAAAATGTCAATATGATAATTATATAGTATATTGATAATAAAGTTTTTAATTTTATAAATTAAATTAAAAAATATTATATATTTTTATTGTATATAAAAAATAAATAAATAAGTTTTTTAATTTAATATATTTATTTGTAAAATTAAAAATTTTATTATTTATATATTAGATAATTATTCATAATTTATTTTAAATTAAAAGAGTATCATCTCATCAATTTTTTTATTTTTTTCATTTGAAATTTTAATCAAATTCATTCGCAAACCATTTTCAAAAAAAAAAAAAAAAAAAACTTAATCGATTTTCAAAGTCCTATGTTACAATCAACAGCACCGTTGGACTTTTTATTGTTTTTACTTGACTTTTGTTTTTTCTAGGGATCTGTAATTAGATACGGGTTTCGTTGCTGTTGCTTGATGTGATGTTTTATTAGATAAATTCAGCTGCTAAAAATGTTTTCTTTTATTTATTTATTTATTTATTTATTGGTATTTGGTATTTGGTATGCTGCTGTTGCTCTTGTTGTTGGGTTGCAGCTTTGATTTCGTTTGGGAGTACAAGTCCTTAAATCATATTGAAGTTTTTTTTTAATTAAAAAAATTATTGTTGACGTGGTTTGAATGCGAGAATTGCTGGGTTTGTTGACAGGGCTTCTTTGTTGGGGGAATTCTAATATTTTTAGTGTTTTGGGTTAATGAGAATTATTTTAATTAATATTTCGTTTTTTTTTTTTTTGCATGTGGATAAAAACATATATTTTATACTGTGCATGAGTTTTCGCAATGGAATTCTTGTTTCTGTCAATTTAGTTTTTGTGATTAGTTGGAGTCTAAATTCATGGATATTTTGTTTTAAAAAAGCTTGACATGGAGTTTATTGATGTGATCATTTTAAGGTTGATTTTTTTATTGTACATGAAAATAAAATAAAAAAATTAGTCAATTTTCTTTTATTCTCTCCAATGTTTATTAAAATGGTTTATGGCTGAGTTAAATTGAAATTTTAGATGGAAAAATAGTTAAAAGAAAGAAAAAGATGATCACATGACACTTATTATTTGATTTTAAATAGTCCAAATACCTTGTTTGGAAAGAACTTTAATTTAAAAAAAAAAAAAACTGTTGAAAACTGGAAAGTAGTTTTCATTTTTCTTTCCAGTTAATTAAAAACAAAAAATTTATAATGTAGTTTTCGTTAAATCTCTGTAAGAGAATAAACATTAATAAGTTACAAAAATTCATTTGATTTTTCAAATAAATAGATAGTATTAATTAAAATCCAATAAATAGATTGTACTATATGATAAGGACAAGGATTACAAAATTTCATTTGATAAGATATTGTAACTTACATATTCATATGACAATACTTAAAAAGCTGTCCAAAAGGAAGAGAGAGCTTAATTTCAATTTCGACTGCTTTTGTTTTAGAGCAATTCAACAATGGCATTAAGGATTTTTAAGTTTTAGTTAAGGCATTTGAATTTTTTTTATTTAATGAAGGAAAGAAATTAAGAAAAAGAGAAGAAAGGAATAACAAAAAGAAAAAAATTGTGTTCGTACTCAGTTCATTTTTTGTGTTTCAAAATATTATAAATATATATAAATTTTACATATTAATAATTCGTTTTATATATATTTTGACACATTTGTATATATAGTATTTATGTTATTTTTATATTATATTTTAATTATTTTTTCTCATATTGTATTCATGTCATATCTGAATCCAATCCATATTTTTTTTGTCATGTTCATTTAGAAAAAAGTTTGTGTTAGTTTCATGTTTGCACTATGTCTTAATTTATCCTATATTTTACTTAGTTTGTTATAGTGATTACATTTTAAAAAAAATATGCGTTCGGGTTAAACTTATTCATGGACTAAACGGGCCGATCTAGTTAGAGTATTAACATATTATAGGCTTGCTAGGCCTAACTCGGCTTGGGTTAAGTTTTTTTAGTCCATGCCCTTATATTTGTAATGAGTAGTTGAAATCTGCTTAGATTTGCCCATATTATATTTTTTATTTTTTAAAATATATTTTTAATTTAATTTTTAATAAGTTTTTTGTTAATATTCTTTTAAAAATCCGTGATATGATTTATATTATAAAAATATTTCAATAAGTTAACAACTAGTATAATAAAATTATAAGTATAATTATAAAATATAAATTTTGTAATTAAAAAAAAAAACCTTATTTGAGCAGGGTTAAGCCCAAGCTTAAAATTTTTTGTCCAAGGCCTAGCCCTTTTTTTAAATGGGCTTTATTACCCATTTTTTAGATCTAATATTTTTGTTCGTACCCTCTCGGGGTTGATCAAGTAGCTCGGCCCTTGAATAGATCTTGTTTGAGTCGTGTTTGTATGACTTTGTTGTGTATTCAAAGTATTATGAATTTATATATATATATATATATATATATATTTTTAAACATTAATAATTTGTTCTATATAGATGTTGACATACTCATATATTTATATCATGTGCATATTATTTTTTGTATCATATCATTTTTAATTATTTTTTCATGTTGTGCTTGTATCATGTCTCAATTCATATAATATTTTGTATAATTTTATCATAGTGATTCGATTTTAGTTCTAAATTCATTTACTTAAAAATTAAATCATTGCATATTACAAATATTAATATAATTAATATAAATATTATATTATTATGTTCAACATTTTATTCTAACTTCTTAAAGCATAGAAAAGACATTTTCTAGTATCAAATGTTGTTGTATCCTAGATGTTTAATAATTTTGGATACAGGCAAAGATGGATGAAGTTAAAGTGGACGACGATATATGTGTGTTAGTTAATTAGTGGGGGAGATTGGCTCGTTTTATGGTAATAGAAGTTCAAGCATTTACCAATAATAATTAACAACTAATGCTTCTATGGTTTGTTTTAGTAAAATCTTCTTTTCTTACTTTGCTATGTAGATACTGTATAATATTATTTATTGTTTGCAAGAAAATCATGAATATGTTGTATAAAGCATCAGTATTATATTATGAGATAAAAGAGGTACCTCATTCCTGCTCAACCTTTATTATATAATAATAAATAAAGACAAAACTCTCTATAATTAAATTTATCAATTTAATTCAAACTTAATTTACACCAGGGGTATAATCCTTTAAAATAATAATAAATTTTTATTTTTATATTAATATTTATAATTAAATTTAAATTTAAAAATAATTTATTATTAAATAAATAATAATTTAAATTAACTCAAATGAAATATAAAATAAAGAAGACCTTACTCAAATCTAGTCGAATACGAAGCGGATGGTGAGGGGGTCAACTTTGAGCCCGCAGTTGGCTTATTATATGCTGGTTATAAAATTTAAATGATAAGAAGTAGTGAGAAGAGAAAAGTAAAATTGAAGAGCAAAAAGGGTAGAGTAGGGGGCGTGGGAGTGACGCGCGAAAGAGATGGTGAAGGTTGGGTTTGGGGGAGGTGGGGAAGGGTAGAGAGGCAGTAGAGTTAAGAGTGATGAGAGGGTGATAAACGCGTGGACCCAACCCAAGGCTGTTATTTGCATTAAAAAGAAAAAGGCAGATAGGAGGACAAGTACGATTTTGATGATTAAAATGGAGAACAGGGGGAGTGGGGGGCAGAAATTCAAACATACAAATTTCATAATTAATAACAAGTTGCATTGCAAATTGCAACAATGGCAATGCAAATGGAAAGGTAGCATCAAATTGCAGATATTATTGTCATTATTATTATATTAGAAATGAAATAACCTCCAACTGTATTGTGCATGCACTTACTTCCTTACTTACAATTAACTATATATATATATATATATGTATATTTATACTGCCAATAATAATTATTTGATGGGGTGGGACATGCATAAGATTGGGTGAATCGAGGTACCTACGGTACAGGTGTCTTTGCTGTTGTACCATTTCCCTCCTAATTAATTATGAAATTTGTCCTACACTACACTACACTACAAATACAATTGCAAAATAATATATTGGTCTCCTATTTATAAAATTGGACTTTTCCCTTCCGACTCCAAATGTCTTATATATATAGAATGTAATGAATTCATGTTTAGGAACAATCCACCTCTATTTGCATCACCTGCCTCAGCCACAATACTATGTATTGTATATGAATAATATGTCTATCACTTAATTTATTCTCACTTTTTTACTTTTTTCCAGTTATGTTTTTTTTTTTTAATTATTGAAATTAACCAGTTAATTAATGATGGAAACATCAACTTTTTTAAAATTAATTAGTTAATTAATAATTAATAATGTACGGGATGTGATTTCAACGTACGTGTATTATACATATTGAACATTATACAGTTAATGGAGTTCAAAAGGAAGAGTGGCAATTTCAATTTCAAATTCTTAACTCTCTCAAACAGGAGTATTAATCAATCAGCGCCTCTTTATCTCGTAAATGGTGTTTGAATTCGAGCTTTTCTGATGATTCGATCTCTCCTTTTATTTTTAAATTGTTATTAATTTAAATTTCCTTATTCAGCAACCAATCTTCATTCTTAATAATCAATAACTATAAATTATAATTAAAGTCATATTATATATATATATATATATAAAAAGAGAGATCTTGATTTTTAATTTTGAGGAGATTAATTGAAATTATATTTTTTATTTTCTTTTGAGGTATTTAACTAAAATTTTCAAATATATGAATATATGCTAACAATATATTAACAAAAAATAAAAATCTCATAAAATATATAAAATTAGCTATTCATAAATTTACAAATTTATTATTAATTTAGTGACAAGCTTATTCATCTTAACTTTTTTAAGTATTTGTAAATAATGATTGATGGATTCAATAAATAGATAAACAACAATGTAATTTTAAATAAAATTAAAAAAAATAATTTTAATTTGGAAGTACTAATTCAAATATATTTAATGTAAATACATATTTTATATTAAGAGGCTTCAAAAATTCTGGGGGGCCAAGGTTTCCCAGGCTCCCATTATCCTTTGTCATTGGGCATCGGTATTGCAGGAAATTGAAAACCTTCAAAATGAGAAAGAAAGTAGAACCCATAGTATATATATGTGTTGACATCGATCCCAGTGGTTTGGATTGGTGTATGTGAAGTTAGGTTGCAGTAATTTCTACACCCTTTAATTTATCCACACCCCCTCCTCCCTCCCGACCAAAAAAAAAAGTACAAAATATATGCATATTAGGGAAAACAAGAAATGGCGCCGGCGCCAATTGCAACCACATATAATTAGAGTCAATTTGTACGTAGGAAGCACATGTATATGTATATGTTATACATGCATAAATATATATATATATATACATATATAACACTAGAGTAGAGGCTGTAAATTACTTTTTTTTTAAATGAAATTTGATTTAATATTTTGTACCAAACCACAACGTTAGAAGCGTATTTGTTAACAACGAATTGACTTTTTGCGATTGTTTGCGTTTATTTATTTTTTCTATTTACTTAGTTGTTGTTGTTGTTGTTATTATCATCATCACTCATCAATCATCATAATCATATATGCAATACACGGGCGTTAGCCTAGGACGGCATTGGGTGAGTTAAGAAGACGTGGGTTGCCCAGCCATACAGAAATGGCCATTCGCCACAGCATGTAGTTTAATTAAGTTTGTTTATTCATTAATCTTTTTGCTGGAATCAATAACTTAATAGTGTCCCATCCAAAAGTAAATTGGAAAAGTTAAAAGTGACATGCAGGTAAATAATGAGGATAATGGGTTAGGTTAGGTTAGGACAGTAATACCTCAATATACGTAAACGTGTGCAGGGGGCCTTTGGTCCAGCTAAAGATTCATTTTGTATAATCCGTGTATCCATGTTATTTTTAAAAAAATTATGTATTATAATTGTATTTAAAGAATTTTATAATTTTTTATAAATTTTAATATTTTCATAATTCATGTTACATAAATTTTATATATTTATATATTCATATTATGTTCAAATCATTTTAATATCGTGTAATTGTTTCGTGCTATTGCTGGTCTCATTCTATCAAAATTAACTAATTTTTCTATGATCTATCAACATGGATGGATAAAATAAATTTTTTAGTTAAACACAATGTACGCAGCTAACAGCAGAGTACGTGATAGCATTAGGTTCTGTAAAGGGATGGGTTTTCCAGTAGTACTGATAGGAGAAATCTACATGCATGCTGAAAAACACTGCAGTGGGCGTCCGTTTTTCAATTAAACACGTATCTATCCTTAAAAATATATTAAAGGTTTTCAAGGAAGTTGCTATCGTTTCTCATGCATACATTAGCCAAAATTATGTATAGCACAGGAATTGTGTATACACAAATATATATATATATATATATATATATATTCTTTCTATCATTTCATATATAAATATCAATATATAAATCAATTAGCGTCATTCCTCTCTCACTATGAATTTTTTAAATTTAAACTTTCAAGATCAAATCGTTGATGTATTGCCTTCTAAGATTAGATTTTTTTTTTTTTCTATTACAAGCTTGGTGTTGGCACATGTAATGTAATGGATCAAACAAAGCATAGAGTCTTAGAGAATAATTACGGCATGAAGAAATTAAAGAGCATTTGTAATTGTCATTAATTTTGACAAGATGGGGTGCATTAAGTCAATTTTATAAAAATATGCCTATATAAAGATGCACATATATTTAATAGGGATGCATGAATTTTGTTCAAAGACGGAAACCCTAAATATGTATATGTATGCTGGGTATGGACATTTGTATTTATGACACCTGATCAATGAAAGCAATACAGTTTGCAGCTAACAGTTAGGCTTAGCTTTTTTGACCTTTCTATATCAACTCTCTCTCTCTCTCTCGTTTCTACTTTATAAATTTGCGTAAATATATATGTGAAGCATGCATGCACGGCGATTCTCAATTATTGCATAAGTCTGAATTTAGCCACTGCACTGGCTTTGACATTAAGGTAAAATCATCTGCCCTCCATAATTTTTCAGGGCATTTTTTTAACTGCGTGAATGACATGGGCCATGGGGAGTCGACATCGACGTAGTCATTTGGCTGGCAATTGTCACCTTTAATTAGGCTTTTTTATCTGACCTATATATAAATGAGTGTGTATCCTTTTATGGTAATAAACTTGAGGGTTGTCAGAATCAAGCATTATCTTGCTTAGACTTGGGAGATCAGAGAGAGAAATGTTGGCAGACAAGAATCGTTAGAAACTTTCTTGCTCTCTCTGTCTCTCTCAATATATATATATATATGGTGCCCCGTTGATGGGAAAGTTCAAAGAATCGAATTATTGTACCATCATATGCATGCCTATTAAAACCAATAGGTGCATGACATGAGATTGAGTGACATTCTTTGGGCATATTTTATGGGTTTCCCTTCTTGATTTTGGCGGGAAAGAAATATTTTTATTACTTAATCCATGAATTATTTTAACATCGGGACAATATTTTCAGTTCATCTTAATTTTGAGAACATCTATAGACTTCCATTGTTCATTTACACACATGCTATAAATAAATATATGATTGATCATATATATATATATATATATATATATAACACTAATTAAGGAGAAACTAAAAGCAACAAACAAAATGAATTGAAGGACATGTGCATTGGATATAATAGAAAATCAATAAAGATCTAAAAAATAATATGCTTGTCACTTCTCCCACTTGCCAGTGAAGAAAAGTGAAGAAGAGGAGCCATGACCCAAAAAATGGATATTTTCAAGGAAAGTAAAATATAAACAATTACTAATTAAAATGTGCAAGGCATGTTTTATGCTCTATTAGTACTATAAAATTAAGAACCACGTACAACTCGCTAATTTAGTACAATTTATTCTAAACTTTTATAAATATGTATAGATGTTAACTTGAGCAAGTTGTGATGTAATGATAATCTATATGTAGAATTGTATTATAATGTTTTGTTATCGATTTCTTTACAATCACCTGAAAAGTTCCTTGTATAAAAATCCTATACATTTTGAATAGGTTAGGAGTAGGACTAAGGCTAGATCATTCCAAGAAATCAAAGTTTCTTGTGGAGAAGGGCATTTGTTTTTGAATATAACCCTAAGGCTATCTACAATAAATAAAAATCAACCATAGCAAGAAGTCCTCGTTTGATTATGCTATATAATTAAACTAATTAATTAATCATATATGATATAATAAGATACAAGATTACCAATTGAATAAAATGAATTGCTGTGAATTTTTACGTGGATAACCTATATTATATATGAAAGAATTCGCTAAGTCAAATTCTTTTAGATAAGAGAAAGGGAAAAATTATAGAAGGCCGTCGGGAAATTTATTATAAGCAAATATAAATAATTAACAAAATGAAGCAAAGTTGATCTCATTATAATTATACATAAAATAAAAGGCTATCGTGTGATTTTCAAATACCCTAAAATTTGGTATTTGACATTGACAATTTATTTGGGGGGGGGGGGTTTGATTGGTCTAACATGTATAAGCCACATGTCTTGCTATAAGTAAAGCTCATCATCATCAATCGAATTTTTTTTTTTAATTTTTAATTTTTTTTCTTTTTTATTAAAAGAAGAAGGGAAAAGATAGGGACCCAAAAAGATTGGATATATGATAAAGAAGAAAACACTAGAGAAGAAAAAAAAATAGTAATAAAATGTGTAAAAAATACAACACTGATCTCCTTGGAATTTATATCAAATCAATAGGAATTTCCTTCTTTTCATTTTCATCCTATCATTGGTACGAAGACATATTTACTAATTTCATATCTGTAAATAATTTCCAGTTTCATCATATTTATAAATCCATATCCTTAATCAATTATCCCATAAATACATTTTTTTTCTACATGACACTTTAAAAAATTAAGATTAATAATCAACATCAAACCTATAACTTACATAGAATATCAATTGGGTACATATATTGTGATCGTAACCTAAATAGCACTGATTTGAGATGTGGATCCAAGAAAATGGACTAATTGGTTAAATTGATTTAGGAGGCAATGCCTTTAGAGTAGCTATAACAGACCAAATTTATATCATTGAGATTTAGGATAGAAGGCAACGTACGCTTTGTACTAAACGTATGCTATATATAGCAGACCAAATTTATAATTCCATTCGTGATGATTTCTTTCAATCCTTAAGTTCTCCTCGATTAAATTTTGAGATTTTCACAATTTTATTCATTCAGTCCACGATGCTTTCCTATCTTGTTTAAATCTAAGATCCCATCTTTGCCATTTGTCCGACGATCGCTTGACAATGAGAAAGGTTTTGATTGACGAAAACCCAAGCCGACCTTACCCATTCAAACCCAAAAATTTCAATCTCAATTTTATTTATTTTTAATTTTTTTTTAAATTTCTGAAATTTTATTTTTAAATTAATATAAAATCTTAAAAGTATTATATAAATATATAATTTTAAATTAAAAAAAAAAAGAACAACGTGAAATTCAATTTGATTTGTTTAAAAATCAAAATATTGTACAGCAAAACAATTGTTTTTTTTCCAAATTGAATCCAACAAACCATTTGAAAGTGAGGCTTTCTTTTGACAATAAATGCGTCGAACTTTCTCCCATCCAATTCATGAACTTGTCAACATGCCTTAAATCGATGACCGCGTACAATTTTTCCTTGAAAACATTACGTTATTCATATGGAATTATCAACCTTAAAAATTAAGTGTCGTGAGAATTATCGTGAAACATTAGCGTTGTTTTATAAGCCGGCCTCATGTTTAATCAAATTCAATTACACTAATCAACATGCTATCCTTTTTCGTATCGTAGCTTCTTGAGGTTGAAAAATGACAGGGGAAAAGAAAATGTAAATATATATTTAAAGAGTAAGGTAAAGATTTTAATTTAAAATAGATCTGGGATTAAAAAATGAAATAAGAAAACTACAAATGTTATATTTGAATTGATACAATAAATTATTAAGTAGTTGACAGAGAGGCTGTTTATGGCAGTTGGAGGAAGGGATAATTTCTAATAGATGGACTAAGCGGAGGTATAGTTTAGATAAGTCGTGATTAAATATTTTGAATTATTATGAAATGTAATTTATAGCAAAGCAAAAAGGAGTACGGACAGAGCTAGTTGAAGCCAGTGATTAAACTCCCCTTTTTGTCTTTTGTGTCGCATAAGGGGCGTTTCCATGTTCTGATGCTGTGAGTTAATGAAGGGCAAAGGCAAGGGCATATTTTTTTCCTGGTCAAAGTCTCAAACTTCACCCCCCTTCCCCCCCCCCCCCCCACCCTCGCTCACACGCTACATTGGCAATCTTTATGACACGTGCTTCTCTCTCGCAGTCTGTGTAGTGTTTAGTAAATATGACCAAAGACGAGAATGAGCTGGAGGGAGATTCTGTGTGTAGGATTCAAGCTGTATTTGAAAAACCTGCCCTCTTCCTCCCTCTTTCTCTCTTTGCCTTCTTTTTTGTTTTCTCACCCAGCAAGCCCTATATATACTACCCTGCCTTCACTTGTTTCCTTCACACAACTCCTTTTTCTTCTTCAGTCTTTCACAACTTAGCTACTCCTCAACTCCACCACCACCAACAACGCTTAATACATGGCATTCAATTTCATCTTTTCCTTATTTGCTCCAATCTTCTTCATTTTTCTCTTCCGCCGTCTCCTTAATTTCTTCAAATCCAGTCGCCGGGAACTACCTCTCCCTCCTGGAACCCTCGGTTGGCCTTACATCGGTGAAACCTTTCAGCTCTACTCCCAAAACCCAAATGTCTTCTTTGCTTCAAAGCAGAAAAGGTCTGTTCTGTTCTGTTCTGTTCTTGTTCCCCTATTCTGCTCTTCCGATTTCCGATTACCACTAGACTAGATTCTTACTCTTTTCTTTTACATGTATGTAATGCATTTGTTACAATGACCGGTGGTTCTCTTTTTGGTGCATATAGGTACGGCGCCATATTCAAGACCCACATATTAGGTTGTCCTTGTGTGATGATTTCCAGCCCGGAAGCTGCAAAATTCGTCCTCGTGACCAAAGCTCATCTCTTCAAACCAACATTCCCAGCAAGCAAAGAGAGGATGTTAGGCAAACAAGCCATCTTCTTTAGCCAAGGGCAGTACCATACCAAGTTGAGGAAGCTTGTTCTCCGTGCCTTCATGCCTGAAGCCATCAAATCCATCGTCTCCAACATCGAATCCATTGCCAAAGATTCCCTCCAGTCATTGGAAGGGCGGTTGATAACCACGTTCCAAGAAATGAAAACTGTAAGCTTTCCTTCTCTTTTTTTTATTGGCACTATCTTTAAAGGAAAAAAAAAGGACAGAGAGAAAGCAGGGGTCCTCTGTTTTTCATGCTCTGTTTCTGTTTCACCTCTCCTGTTTATACCTTATTGTTTATTAAAGAAGAAGGGTGAAAAACTAAAAAAAAAATAAATGGTTTTAGTATTACGTATACATTAACAATCTGTATTGATCATTAGTCAAATTTTGCAGTACACATTCAACGTTGCGCTACTATCAATATTTGGGAAGGATGAAGTGCTTTACAGAGAAGATCTCAAGAGATGCTACTATATTCTTGAGAAAGGGTACAACTCGATGCCCGTTAACCTTCCTGGTACACTTTTCAACAAATCAATGAAAGCAAGGAAAGAGCTTGCCCAGATTCTAGCCAAAATTATATCAACCAGGAGGCAAATGAAGCTCGATAACAATGACTTGCTTGGGTCTTTCATGAGTGACAAAGAAGGCCTCACCGATGAACAAATTGCTGACAACATTATTGGTGTAATCTTTGCTGCTCGTGACACCACCGCTAGCGTACTGACATGGATAATTAAGTATCTTGGAGAAAACCGGAGCGTCCTTCAAGCTGTCACGGTAAGAATAATCTCGCTATCGCCCCATCCATCAAAGAAAGATTATATTAATAAAATTTATTACGAATAATAATTTCTAACAGTGATAGCTGTTGGAATGACTGGGTTGTATGTTGCTATCATGGGTTTACAGGAGGAACAAGAGGCCATAATGAGAGGTAAAGAGAGGTGCGATGAGGAGCAAACGCTCAGTTGGGAAGATACCAAAAAGATGCCAATAACATCTAGGGTGATTCAGGAGACACTTAGAGTTGCTTCAATTTTATCTTTTACCTTCAGAGAAGCAGTGGAAGACGTTGAATATGAAGGTCGGTTTAAGTTTACCACAAATCTCAAAAATATATCATATATAGTAGTAGTAGCTACCAATTTGTCAGTTTAATTAGTTTTAATCTTTTGTGCTAATTGTTTGACCCTTTTTCTTTCTGGCTTTTCTCTTTGTAAAAAAAAATATCGTTCAGGGTATCTTATACCAAAAGGATGGAAAGTTTTACCACTTTTTAGAAACATCCACCACAGCCCACAAATCTTTCCAGATCCTGAAAAGTTTGATCCCTCTAGATTTGAGGTAAATATTTTCCCACAACTTATATATATATATATATATTTATATAATTTACCCTAGGAGTAGTAATACATTTATATTATATATATCGCTGACATCTTTGGAACTTAGGGGATGGATCTCAGTTACCTAATGCATTCTTTTGGTGAATTGTCTAACAGGTTGCTCCGAAACCCAATACATTTTTGCCATTTGGCAACGGGACTCACTCCTGTCCAGGGAATGAGTTAGCCAAGCTGGAAATTATGGTCCTTCTCCATCATCTGACCACAAAGTACAGGTAGGAATTTGTTAACAGTCTTGGCAACCTTTCTTTCCAGTTGTGGATTTGAAGCCAGTTTCTATAAATAGAAAATATAAGAATATCTGCTGACATGAGCAATCAATTTTGGTGACATTTTGCAGGTGGTCTATGGTGGGTACTAACAGTGGGATTCAGTATGGTCCTTTTGCTCTTCCCCAGAATGGTTTGCCCATCAGATTAATCAGGAAGTCATAGCCTAAGACCAAGACTCCTCGACTCAACAATAACTCCCCATGGGATTCTCAATTTAAGCTTTTAGGCAGCACAGCAAACATTAGCTGGCTCAGCTGTTACAACTTATATATATAAAGCAAACAAGGCAAGGTCAAGCCAATGCCAGTTTCTACGTAATTTCTAGAAGACAAAGTACGAAAGAGCCTTTGTTCTTTTTGGGCAAAGTACCACCAAAAAGGAGAAACTCAAGATTATCATACACATAAGGGAACATCATCCAACATCCAAGTGTACAGAACAAGAGTCCAGCCTCATTACACATAAAAAGGGGAAAGAAAATCTGCGAGCAAATTCTGTTTATTCTTTTCCTACTAATAGAAAAATAGAGCAGAATGATCAATGATTTTTACATGTATTCGTCCTAAAATAGTGTGCTTCTTGTAATCACTTTAATCTAATTGAAGTCCGCAAGGCAAAATAATAATAATAATAATCAATTGTTGAAAATTTTGGTACTTATATATTACTAGTAAATAAACTGACTTATTCTGTTAATTCATTAGCTTCCTTTGCTTTGCTTGCATGTGATATGATAAGAACGATGGGTAACTAACAAAATTTCCAGCAAGGAATTGATTGACATGAAGAATGCTTCGAAGGATGTAAATAACTTATCTAATTTACGGTCACGGAACTCATGAACCTTTTCGGAGGATGAGCTTTGCCTCCCTCTTCCAAACATGCATTAGTTAATTCTATAGTTTAAGCCCTCAATCACTGTTAATGTTTGCGTATGACAGCCGTTATCTTTGAGTGCGTGCTTGCTTGCTTCAGATTATGAGCTTTCTTTCCTTTGATAGTTTGCTTAATGCTAACTATAAGATATCCTTTTAACACTTTTCCTTTTTTAGCTGTTTTTGTAAATTTGGAACAGCTAAAATGAAAAGAAATTAGAAAGCAAAGGGGGAAAAAGTGCTTCGACGTGCATGCATGGTGATCATAAATGACGATGAAATTACAAAACTAAGTTCTTGCTGTGATACTAAATGAATTAATCTTTTTCAGTAGAGGAGAGTTAGAAATTTGGGGTCAGTGGAAAGTGGTTTTGCTTTATGCAACTCTTCCTTATTATCATTGATTTAGAAAAGTATTCTTCTCATTAGGCTAACATTGAACAATCCATAAAAGAATCAACATATACATCTATATGTATGTATGTATGTATGTATGAATCTGGACAAAACATGCTTTGTGCAGAAAGTCCCTGCCTTATAGGCAATAGGCAGAAGTAAGAAATAATTATCGAATTTAATCCTCAAATCGATAGGAATCATCCCAGGCGGGGCTTGCAAAAAAATAAATAAAGAAAATCATGCAAGTTACTGACTCGTCAAATATTTCTTTTTTTCTAGCAACGTTTAAGCAACAAAGTCATAATAAAAGAAAATTTAGCAACGAAAGCAATGACAGCAAGCAATGGTTAGGTTTCAAAGCCGCCATGTAACTAATGACTAGTATATATACATATATATATATCTTTCAATAAGTTGAATTTTTTATTCAAGTGTTTCATGCACTCAAAAACACAATAATTTACTTTGAAATTTTGAAAATTAACATTAATTGGAAAAAACAAAATTCAAGCAAATGGTAAATTTTTTTTTTTTTGGATTAAGTAAAAAAAAAATTATTTATCCAAGAAGCAAAATTTTGCTGCGATGAAAAAGAGAGTATTTTTATTTTTTACTTTTTTTACATTTCACAACCTTTCCGTAGAATTCGACAAAGTGATCCAAATCCACAACAGAAAGCATTAATTGACAGAGTGTTTCAGCCAGGATCGCAGTCGTAGAAGCTCTTTAGCCGCGATCAAATACATGCAATGGCAGTAGGTAGTAGGTACCCTTTAAATGGACCAGGCTTTCTCATTGCCACCCTTTACACCGATACTGTCTTCAACCATTTTGTGAACTTAAAAATTTAAAGTGGAATTTACCACATTTCAGCATAAATTACAACGAATCCTTTGCTTCAAGTATTCCAGAAGTACGTAGGAAGCTAAAATCAAGAGTTACAAATTGCAAATCCATATGATATATATATATATATATATAT
>JBBYHM010000010.1:3992931-4013344 GCA_038381775.1 Adansonia rubrostipa | reverse complement strand
TTAATTTTAAAACAAAATAAAACCTTTCATATTCCGTATGGTTCTCCGACAGGATATGATTGAGAATTCGTGCCTACTTGGTTCCCCGAGAGTGTACGAATAATTTTGTGATTTCTAGAAATATTAAAACCCAACTTTCTCGAAATAATAAACTTTCATAATGAAATACTATAGGAATCATAGTTGAAACATCCAATGTTGAAACCAAATAAAAATTAAAATTTATGAAACCAAATAAAAATTAAAATTTAAGTTAACACATAATGATAAGATACTGATTTTCGAGCATCATGAGAGGGTCGATCCTTAATTGAGATTGTAACCGACTCTCGAATCCTTTTATATGATCTCTGGTATGAGGCAGGCCTCGAAATTAGTATTTTAGGGTTTTGTGACCCTCAAAATACACACTCCGATAGGTGACTAATCTCACCCAACTTAAAGAGATTGGTGGTGACTCCAAATAAATAGTTATTTTGTAATGACTATTTAGGGTTAAATCGAGTGAGCGATTTATCTCGATCACCCAGCCCCCTAAAATAAGGAAATGTCAATAATGATATGGCCTAGGGAAATAATAGAATACAAGATAAAACAAATATAAGAGCGAATGCCATTTTATGTCGGGCTGGTCAGGATTCATTTTCGGGCTACGTTGCGACACAAGGCATAATATATCGATACATCACGAGGTGTATTGATGCACCCTCAAGTTGTATCAATATATGGCTACTCAACAGTCATAGTTGATAATTTTAAATGCAATATATCGATATATCGCCATGGGAAAAATGAGAACACTTAAATGAAATCTCGAGCGATCTCTATTCCTTGAACAAACATCCCTAATGGCCATATTCATGATTAAGGCTATAAATAAGCCTCTATAACACCTCTAAAAAGATGATCGAAGAGATTAAGATTAGAGTCATAGTTTTCATCGCTTTCATATTTTTGATTTACTATTATTCCAATCAGATTGAAAGCTAGGATCAGTATAACCCCTAATAAAGGGTTTAGCCCCTCTAACATGTCCTTCCATCCAATGTGTTATGACATAACTTTTTTGAATAATGCACACCATGTATAATATGCAAGTTTTCTTTCTTATGGTTTTCCATGCTAAACCTCTTTTACACCTTGCCTATGGAAGTAGATTAGATAAGCCAAGCAGTCTTTTTGATCATCTCTATAGATCTTAATTCCCATAATGCATTCTGCTTCTCTCAAATCCTTCATGGAGAATTGTGACTGCCAAACCTTAGTGGTCTACAGCATTAGTATGTCATCTCCTATGAACAATATGTCATCAACATATAGCACCAAGAAAAATCTTACCCTTTCACCTTTTTATAGACACATGGATCATTAGGATTCTTTATGAAGCCAAATTCTTTAACTGCTTCATCGATCTGATATTCCAACTCTATGAAGCTTACTTCAACCTATATATGGACTTTCTCAGCTACATGCTTTATTTGGATTTGACTTAGACGTAAAACCATCAAGTTGTGTCATGTACACTTCTTCTTGCAAATTCCCATTAAAGAATGTAGATTTTATATCCATATCTCAAATCTTAATATACAGTTATAACAAGCATAATCCTAATGGATTTCAACATGGCTACTATTGAAAAGGTTTTCTTAGAATCAATGTCATTTATTTAATTATAACCTTTTGTCACCTATCTAACCTTATATGTCTATTAATTGCATCTATGCCAATCTTTCTCTTAAAGACCCATTTGCATCTTGTAGGTTTTTCCCTTCGGGTGGATCAACATTCTAAGGCATCCATTTCGAATCTCATGGCTTCAAGCCATTACTCAAAATCAATGTCGGATATCACTTCCTCAAAATTAGTAGGTTCATTATCATAGGGCAAGTCATCTTGATCCACGAAAAATCTGTATCTCTCTGAAAGTTTCCTAATCCTTCTAGATCAACAAAATTTTTATGTCTCCTTAGCTTCAAGTTAAGTGTCTACTACTTTAGGCATGGCTTAGGTTCCATTAGAATGTCAACTTGTGGTTTTTGAATATCTTCAAGGTCAATTTTACTCTTACTGAACTCCTCTAGTAGAAACTTTTTCACTAAAAAGATACGTGTTTTGAAAGAAATACTTCTTTTTAGTTGGGTGGTAAAAGTAGTATCCATGTGCCCATGTGAATTTTTTAGATACCCTAAAAATTTACATTTGACTATCTGGCAAGAAGCATATCGATTGTTGTTTGCTTCACATAAGCTAGACAGCTCAAAATTTTTGAAATAAGACAAAAATGATCTTTTTCCATACCACATCTTATATGGCATCTTATCTATAAATTTGGATGGAACCTTATTTAAAAGATATGTAGCAGCCTCTAAGGCATATCTCCAAAAAGGTATTAAAAGGACTGCCTTTGATATCATAACATGGTTCTAATTTCTCCTTTCAAACACTCAGTTATGCTATAGAGTGGAATCCATTGTGACAGAATACCATTTTCTATCAAATGACCTAAGAATTCTTAAATATTTTTTTCCTCGATCAAATCTAGAGCAAAAATTTTTCGACTAGTTTGTTTCCTTACTTTGGCCCTAAAATCTTTTAACTTTCCAAAGCTTTATACTTGTACTTCATTAAATACATATATCTATACCTTGAGTGATCTTCGATAAAGGTAATAAAGTAGGAACACCCATGTCTAGCCACTATATTTATTAGTCCACATACATATGATGTATAAGGCCTAATAAGTCACCAGCCCTTTTAATTTTACAGTGAAGGGAGTCTTGTTTATTTGGCCAAGAAGACAGCATTTACATGTCCCATAAGTTCATAATCAAATGGCTCAAGATAGTGTTGTTTGTGTAACTTGGCTACTCGAGTCTCATTGACATGCCCAAGCCTGCAATGCCAAATATAGGTTTTTCATGGATCATTCTTTTTAGCTTTCTTCACATTTGAGTAAAGGCATTTCAGGATCTAACACAAATAGCCTATCCTTTAATGAGGCTAATCCATAGACCATGTCATTTAGAATGATAATAGAACTTTTGCATTTCATTCTAAACTCAAAATCATCATTATCAATGAGGTATGATATTGAAATGATATTTATGGACAATCTAGGAACATAAAGATATTTTTTTAAGTCCCAAGGTCATGTCTGTAGGCAATGATAATGTAAAGGTTTTGATGACAGTGGCTTTAACTTTTAATCCATTACCTATTCTCAGAATCACCTCATTAGAGCGCAATTCCCTTACATTTTTCAACAAAATTATGTCATTACAAAGTGCAATCCATAATCTAAATCAATTACCCAAGTGGTCGAATCAACAGTGAAGTAATCTAACTCAATATGTGAAGGTCAACTGTGTGTCTAATATGCCTCACAATATAGTTATTATATTTATCATTACTAACAACCTAATATGAAATAAGTATAATTAGTTATTCATGTTTTAAGTAATAATGACAAGGTATTAAATCTGTATTGGTTTTCCCACTAATTTTTCAAAATAATAGCCCTTACTATTATTCAAAAATCTCTTCAAGGTAATTTTAATGGGTTGGGACCCCTTTCAACATGTTATAACCTTAGGGATAGCCCTACAAATTGTAACAGGCCTAATTAGGTAGGCAACACATCTTGCTAATTGCATCTTTATGCAACTCCCAAATCGGTTAGGTGATAACTTTTTGCCTAAATGCATCATATGCATTTCACCTAACCATCACCTTTAAAACCATGCAGTCAAGTTTGTCAGCATCCGAACTCCATGACATTAGTTGAGTAAGACCCACTACTTATAACTTAGACAGCTCAAGCGAAAGAGACCTCAAGGATAGCACAACAAATCCTTGCGACTGGAACTTAGGTATATTGTTATGATGTAATGGAAGGCATCATTATCATGCAAAACATGTGACTCAATATTGTATGAGGGATTTTTATTTTATCTTTTAATTAAGGTCTCATCATATTTGCATGCATAACATTCATAATATCGCATAAAATAAATCTACTATCATACATACTACTTAGATGATTATGGACGACTATCTAACATAATTTCATCAAAGGAAATTGCTTAGTTAATACCTAGGTGATTACATACAAAGTCTTTGAAAGCTTCTTGCAATCTCCTAGGTTTCGTGGTGTCTTTGCTTGGATCTCCATCTTTGAGTTACAATATTTTTCCTAACTATTCCTAGTTTTATGCTTTTATGTAATCCAATTACATTCATAATAAAGAAACCTTGAGTTACATTCAAGGGGAATTAGGTGAAAAAAGAATTTTACAACCCCTAAGAAAAATAAAGATAAGGCAGGAATCACAACCCAATTTAGAAAAATTTAAACATCCATGAACAATTAACCATACATCCACAATCATATTAGGCTTGGTGCATTATCATCCTATACATCCTCAACAATTATGAATATATATAAACATGTGTTTTAAATTCAACTTACCAATTTTTTTATGCTTAAATAATTGATCCATATTTAATTAAATTATGAAAATAATTTTCTTACGTGGTTAACATATATTCTAATCATATTAGAATAAATCCTATTCCAAATATGATTAATGTTTATTCTAATCGTTTAATTTAATTTGATCATATAAGATTTTAAATTTCAAAAAATTAAAATTGGAAGAATCCTACTCCAAGTAGGATAGAGGTGACACAATCTTGGATGAATTCTAATCCAACTAGGACTCTATCTCATGTATGGCTACCTCCGCCATCTAACTCCCACTCAAACATTGTTGTCTTCCTCCCATTCGACCTATGGAAACACAGTAAATTTGTAGCAACTTCTTATTGCCATTGATGCTGCACCAAGGTCCAAGAAGATAGACAAGAATGTTGCACAAAGGTCCAATTATTATTATTATTATTATTATTTCAAGTAATGGTAATTAGCATATGATAATAGTATAACAATGTAATAAGATAAATTAAAAAATGAAAGCCATAATAGATAATACTATATCAAAAATGAATTAGATATTAAATATTAAATATTAATACCATATATAATTTAATTAAATATCAAAATTTTAATTTATACTTTATATATGATTAAACCTGCTCATGGGTCGAGCTAAGCTGTGGCTCAAATTTTTTTAAAATCCCAAGCCTCGGCCTTTATTTAATGTGCCCAGACTTGCATATTTAAGCTAAAATTACTATTCATCATTAAAGAATTTTTTTATTAATATTTATATATTTTATAATTAAATTTAAATAAAATATATATTATTTTAATTTAAAGTCACAGTTTTGACTAGGCCAAGCTAGTCTAAAACAAAAACATGAAAACTCGAGCGTAGGCCCAATTAGGTCAGGTGGGTTGCTGACCCTTGAGTAAGTCTATATATGATAAAATAATAATTTATCAAAAAGGAAATTATATCATGAGCTTTGAAAACATTACCGATAAAGTACATTATCGATTTATCATATTTTTTAATTTAATTAGTTATACCCATTAACTATTGAGAGTTTATGTATGTTACTAGTAAAATTTTAAATACTTCTTTGAATATTTTTCTTATTTTATTATTGTTATTATTTCAAGTAATGATATTTAGAATCTGATAATAGTATAACAAAGAAATAAGATAAAATAAAATATATGAAAGTCATAATTGATAATACCATACCAAAATTGAATCAAATATTAAATATTAAATATTAAATATTAAATATTAATACCATATATAATTTAATTAAATATTAAGAACTTAATTTATATTTTATATATGATTAAACTTGCTCATGGGTTGAACCGCAGCCCAAATTTTTTGAAATCCTAAGCCTAGGCCTTTATTTAATGTGCCTAAACCTGCTTTTTTAAGCTAGAATTACTATTCATCACATTAAAGTTATTTATATATTTTATAATTAAATTCAAATAAAATATATATTATTTTAATTTAAAATCACTTTTTGAGTTAGATCAAGCTAGTCTGAAACAAAATTATGAGAACCCGACTTAAGCCCAATTGGGTCAAGTGGGTAGCCCAATCCTTGAGCAGGTCTATATATGATAAAATAATAATTTATTAAAAGGTAAATCATATCATAAGCTTTGAAAGCATTGTCAATAAAGTATATCATTCATTTATCGTTTTTTAATTTAATTAGTTAAACTCATTAAATATTGAGAGTTTATGCATGTTAGTAGTAAAATTTTAAATACTTCTTTGAATATTATTATTATCATTATTATTATTATTATTATTATTATTATTATTATTATTATTTCAAGCAATAATAATTAGAGTATGATAATTATATAATAAAGTAATAAGATAAATTAAAAAATATAAAAGCAATAATAGATAATACTTTATCAGAAATAAAAAAATCAAATGTTAGACTAGCAACTAAACCAGATAGCTTGCCCAACACAGTAGGCTAGGTACGTTCAAGCCCAAGTCTTAGATTTTAAGTTTCAAGTACGCTCGACCTAAGACAGTATTTTTTAAATAAAACAATATATTTTTATTTAAATTTAATTATAAAATATGTAAATATTAATATAAAAATAACTTTTTAATATTATAAATGATTATTTGTACTTAAATGGGTCAGTCAGGCCAAATTTGGCCCTAAGCTCAGAATTCAAAATTTTTTCAGACCATAACTAGGCCTATAAAACCAAACTAAGATTTTTTTCGAGCCGGACCTAGCCAAATTCGAGCATGGGCTTACAATTCAAAATTACGTAAAATTATTACATTTAACATAAAATAAAAAATGATTTAAAATATACTTGAACTCAAACCCGACCTGAACCTGAACCCAAATAGGCCCAAACCTGAATAGACTCAAACTTGAATTGACTCGAACCTAAATTGGGTTGACCCCAAAAGAACCCAAACCTAAATCAGCCCGAACCTGAAAGAACTCAAACCCGAAATGACTCGACCCAAACTCACCCAAACTTACCAAATTGCTAACTCTACCAAAAAATCAACCATATCAAACATCAAAACAAAGCCACCTAGCACTAGTTAAAATTGAATTGTCAACCAATGACTCCAATGTCAGTTTAATTAATAAAATCATATATTAACTAATTAATATTGAAATAAACATGAATTAACATGCTAGAAATTTAAATAAAAAACAATTTTCTTTTATTTTAAATTCAGGAAATAGATCAAGATAGCTTCAAAACAACAATTTTTTTAATCTTTGAGAATTAAAACATTAGATTAATCAAATCAATACAAGGAGGCTTATGATGAAGGAAGTCTCGGGATGGCAAGTAATCATATTACAAATATTTACAAAATAACTTATAAACATTGCAGTGGAAACAAATCAAAAGGATAAAGCTGAAACTCCCGAAACTGGATTGTTTTACATGATTTTGATTGATCTTTAAAATCAAGAACCTAAGGAACGAATCAAGATCTTAACATATCTCAATCTTGAGAAGTCTTTTAGCAATTCCATGACCCAAGTACATATATTAAGCCTAGTTTTCATAAACTGAAGTTGTCCAAACATCCAGCCTCTAAGAGCTATCTTTACAAGTGATTCAAAAACTTTCAATAAGGAAGAGACTTTGTTGCAGGGAATCATGCTAGCAGCTTAAGTTTCTATAAACCTTCTTTTGCACTTAGAAGACCTTGCTTCTATAATCAGATTTTAGAAGAAAATGATTTTCCCTCAAAAAAAAAAAAAAACCAAGATTGCATAATCCTTCCTTAGAGTTTAAAGGAGAAAATGCAAACTAGGTTTTCAAAGCTTTCTTGGCCTATTTTTCAATTGCAAAAAAAAGTATATGCGACGGCAATCATTAAGAAAAATATCTATGGTTTTAAATTTTAATTTCTAAAAAATTATAATTTTACCCCTAGCCCATGTGAACTTATTCAAATTGAGCCTAAGTAATTATTATTTGTATTAAACATATTAGCCTAGTCTCAATTTAATTTCTGCTAATCACCTTTATGTGTATGACCCATTAGGCACCTGTCATATTGGCAATAAATATAAAATGGCCCAATAAAGAATATTTTATATTTATAAACCAAGATTGGCATCTAACAATGTATCATAGCCACCCAACATGCAAGAAATGTCAATAAGTTTTTTTTTCCAAACCTTTCAATGTTTAATATCTCAGTTCAATAAATATTCTTTCATCACATATCCCAAAATTGGCAAGATCTTGGTTCAGTTTCTGCCCTCAGCGCATTCCATATTAACATGCAACGCTTATATGTTAACTTAATAATCAATATTGCCTTGACCAATGACTTTGAGTTAACACGGGCTAGCTATATGCGAGATATGTCCCCTCATATTACTTGGAGTGATGAATCCTCTCTAGACCACTCATTTACCAACCATATAATTCATACCATACCTAAAGCCACCCTACCATAAACATCCATTTATTGTGGGCCCGTTCATGATGGAATCAAAGCATGATACTCCTCATATGAGATGACCTTATGTCACAAGTCTAAAAATCAATCACACTACTAACACATTAAAGTATTTCCATTGATATTTGAATAAAATACCAAACATAACATAGCTCTCATAATGGGTCATGTTTAATGAACTTGTTACTATAACAAGCATTGATATAATGTTTCCAAGTATCTCTATGCTTAACTTATGAAATCAGTTGCATACATCATATGTGTCAATCTTTATGCATTATCAATGCTCTGTCTTGACAATACAATGACGAAGAACGTATTTAAAAACATAGCTTTGATGCATAGGAATCTTATAATTATAACTCTTTAACATTCCCTTGCAAGGCCAATTTGTTTTATGGGCTTTATCCACATCAAATATTTATAACAATCATACAATGAAAATCTTATGGATAAAGAAATACCTTTATAACTTAAATTATAATGTTTGATTATGTGAAATTACTAAATGTTAATGCCTTATAAACCACAACGATTGGCTTACGAAACTTACACTAAAACCAATACAATTTGATTTTTCAATAGTGCGCTTAATACCTAACTACATCTACCACTTTAAATAGAAAAATTAATTCAACCCCAATATTTCATTAAACTCAACAATAGATATTGTTTTTAATTCAACCTTTAAAAAAGTACTAAAGACAACTTTCAAAATCTATTTCTTTTTCTTTATTCGAGCTCAAATCAAGTTAAATCCAAGTTTATTGTTATTAGATTTACCACATAAATGCACATTTCATAATAATTAATATAGTAATAATTAATATAGTGATAAATAAAATATTGTTTTCACAAGTAGTTATCAAATTTGTTAACTATAAAATTAAAATAATTTAAATAATTTTTATTATTTAAAAATTAATTCAAATTGAGTCAAATCAAATGGTAAAACTTTATAAACAAGCTCGGCAGACACATGACAGGGGGAGTTCTAGGATAAGATCCTTACCGTAAGGTTACGGTAAGATTTAACCTGTAATCTATTTTACCGGTTATAATTTTATTACATAGATTATTATACAATATAACATAAAATTATTATGATTACATAAAAACATTACATGTTACATAAATTTATTAATTTATAAAAAAAAATAAAATTATAAATAAATATTACAGTTACATAAATTATATTATAGATTACATAAATTATTATAATTAATAATATAAATTTGTATTACATATTTTTATTACAATTATACATAGACATTATTTATTTACATAAACTATGATAATATATAATAAAAGTTGTAATAAATAAATTTATTATATTTACATAAAACTTTTATGTATTACATAAGTTTATCATCATAAGTAATATAAATAAGTATTACATAATTTTCTTACAATTACATATATATATTATAAAATACATAAATTATGATAAAAGGTAATAAAAATTGTGAAACATAAATTTATTATATTTACATAAAACGTTTGGAAGTTATATAAATATATTAGCAAAGGTAATAGAAAATAGTATTACATAAAATTTGAAGTTACATAAATTATAATCTATTATACAAGTTTATTATCATATGTGATAAAAATATGTATTATGTATTGTTATTATAATTACATATATACATCATATATGACATAAATCATTACACAATACGCATGTATATTATATATTGCATAAACACATTATAATTTTAGTAATGTTTCATGCAAAATTGTAATCTCTGCATGTATTCTTGTAAAAGTTATATGTAATTTATTACATGTAAATATTACCTTCAAAAATTCTTTATAGAAATACATTAACCATAACAAATTTTACATATAAACATTATCTGCACTTTAATGATTTATGTAAATTATAATAGTTATGTGTAATTTTTATAATCTTTTGTTGTAATTCTTACCAACAAATAAAAAAGTTAAATTTTATTATAAAATTAATTTCTTATTAACATAATTAAATATTGCTAATCTAAACAAAAATATTATAAAATAAAAATATATAATTTTTTTGTCTTCCAAAATTAGTAAAAATATTAATTTCATACATATTATTATATTTCATAAATAATAAAAATAATTTCTAAAAAATTATACTTTATTTTTTATTTACGCAAATATATTGTAGTTCTAATAATGTTTTTGAAGTTGAAAAATTTTCAAATTTTTTTGGTTTAAGAGAAAAATTAATTTTGATAATGTTTAATTATTTGGGTATATTACTAACAATTGTTATTATATTAAGAGAAAAATTAGTTTTATGTGAAATTTATTTTTTTCTTTGTTAGTAAAATTGCAACTAAACATTACAGAAATTACATATATATCATAGTTTACGTAATGTTAATGTGTAATTTTTGAAATATGTAATGTATGTGAGTAGAAAATCTTCAAAAAGTAAAGTTTTTATATAATTTGTAATGTATATATGTTAAATATTCTTTTATGGAAATTTTTTTATTTCATATATAAATATATTTTATGTGTGAAAAATTAATTGCTGCAATAAATTTTGAAGTAAAAAAATTTTCATTAATTTTTTTGGTTTAACAATTTATTTAGGTATATTACTAATTATTATTATATTAAGAGAAAAATTAATTTTATGTGAAATTCATATTTTTTTAGTAAGTAAAATTACAACTAAACATTACGAAAATTACATATATATATTACAGTTTATGTAATGTTTGTATCTAATTTTTAAAATACGTAATATATGTAAGTAAAGAATCTTCAAAGGTAATGTTTGTATGTAATATGTTACATAAAAGCATTATCAAATTACATAAAAATATTACGAGATTACATAAATATATTATCATATCTGTGATGTATGTTACATACAAACATTATCAAATTACATGTAAACATTAAAAGGTTTACATAAAAACATAACCAAATATATAATTCAATTATAATATATATTTACTATTTATTTTTTATTTGCAATATTGGGGATTAAAAAATTGAATCCAAACAAAGGTTTTCAAAGATAGTGAGTTATGATTATCTCATTATATAAGAATAATTAACTATATTTTTTATATTTTGCTTACAAGTTTTTTTTTTTTTCCATTGAAACATCATCCTCTCACTATGTAAGAATAATCGGCTTTAGCATATATAAAATCATGCTCAAAGTGATGTCGATCATACATGAACACGACTACTTTAAAAATGTGCTTTGTTGTAGTGAGTCGTACATCTAGTTATATTGAGTCACATATTTAGTTATAGGGAGTCATATATTTTAATAATTATTTTTAATATATATCATATAATATATTATTATGTTATTTTTATAATATTATATATTATTTTTAATTTTTAAAAAGTAATTTGATTCAATATTAAATATTTTTAATTTTTATTATTTTTTATATTAATCCACTATTTAATATAACTCAAGTTATTTTATAATTTAAGATTTAATATAATATTTTATATATATATATAATTATATATATCATCTGTAATTCGTGGGGAGTCGATTCCCTTACGAAGGGAGTCGATCCCCAACATATATAATATTAATTTTATATTTAATCTAAAATATATTTTTATTTTTTATTATTTATAAATAATAATTTGAGATAATATAAAGGAGTTCCTTTTTTTTTTGCTATTTACAAATGATGTTTCAAAATTTAATATAAAATATATTTTTATTTTTTATTATTTTTAAATACTAGCTTAGAATTTAGTAAAAAATATTTTTAATATTTTATTATTTTTAAAAATCATTTTTAATATATATAATTTATTGACTTTTTCATGAATACAACATGAGTCAAACAGTAGATAGAAGTTGGGTTAAATTATAATTATAATTTTTTATTAATAATTTTAATAATTATTAATTCTTGGTTTACACTAATTTTTTTTTGCTTTTACTTTTTATAAAAATTATCACTCCACTTTATTTTTTTAAAAATTATCCATATTATTTATTTGAATATATTAATAATTATTATATTTTAATAATAAAAATTTAATTTTATAATAAAATATATATTTTTATTAGTAAAAAATTAAATTTTATAATTTATGAAATAATAAAATTATATTGTAATAATTAATAATATTAATTTAAATTATTTTAATAAAAAATAATTTAAAAGTTAAAAATTAAAACTCTTCCGAACGGGTGATCAACTAGAAGGGTTTAGTACTACCTGACGTGGTAAGCCGGGAGCTCACCGGGAAAGCTCACGCTAAGGCGCTTCCCTTAGAATTTTCTGATGAGGACGCTAAAAATAATAGACCTGTGATGTCAGAATGCGCGATTGAATCGTCACTTTTTCACGACACAAAAAAAAATTAAGTACCAGCGGTACGGCATTAAAAAATTTAACTACCAAAAAATTAGTCATAATGAATAATAGGAACTCCAAACGACGGACTCGTCCGCATTCTACCCTTGTTAATTCTTAGTTAGCTGTCAAGAAATCCTACATAATCCTTACCAGCCAAATCAGATTTGCTTGGACATGTATTTCATTGATTGGCTTGTGCTAATTACGTGTAAACAATATGCATGCGTGCTTGCATTGCACCTCAACTCACAACCACAAAATATGTCTCAGAAGTTTGATTTCGTCAATCTCCTTTCCTATAATAAAGGAATGCCCCATAAATAATGGCGAAACCCAACGACCATCTGATGCTTGGTCTTATTCTTAAGACGCCAAGAAGAAAAGCTCTTTTGTGCCCTCCCAATTTCCGCAAACAAAATAAAAAATTCACATTATCAATAGATATCGGCAGAATGGGGACATTGTTTTTGGAGCAAAGCAGAGGTTATTGATGTATCATTACGTGTAAATCTCTCCAGGATCTAACTGTTAAAAAGTTCATTGCTTCTATGTACACAGAATTATGCTACGTATCAGCACCCCTCGTTGGACGACAGACATGGTTCCTTTTGCGTGCATGTTCCTCGTTATGGTGTTGTGTTCGACATGCATATCCATACCAGCAATCCTCCCTCTGTGATGCATCAGAGGGTAGAAGCTATAATAATGTCAAATGAGCAGGGCAAGTAAAACAAAATCAATGCCGGTTAGATATTTTATAAGAACTAAACTAAACCAACCAAAATCATGTCTAATTTACATCTTCATCATATTATATGCATAACAAAGTGGGAAAAACTTACATGTTTGGGCATTGAAATCCGGAACCAATACAAAAGAAACGAGACCAATTTTTCATAACAAGTGCTGCATTCAGAACAGACAACTATAAATTAAGCAAGTCACGATTTTAACAGCACCAATTAAGGAAAACCAAGGAGGGATGTAGATTTATATATATATGACAAGAACACAGAAATGCTGAGCTTTTGCAGCAAACGTAAGGGTTCATTCGATACACTTGATCATGGAGAGAATGGGATAAAATCATCCTTATATACCATCATAGCATTCGCTTATGAGGACAGGATGACTAATAAAATGACACAACCTCCTAATATAAAATGATTCAATCTGTTAAGAAAAAGGGAAAGTAATCTAAAATTATGGGATAGGATTGTAGGTAGCATTAACCATATTTGCTAGAATATAACAATTCCTTTGACCCATAATAAACAAAAAAAGACATCTAAAGCATATCCTCATTAGTTATGAAACAAGATATATTAGCATATTCTTAATCTTGCACCACATCCAATACATGGCAAATGACATCATCTAAAATCCCATCTACTTCCTTATCATATCATCTTCATTGTCCTACAAACAAAATGCACTCAAAGATTCTTAGGTAACGTCTAGGTGAATAGCAGGCTTCAAACAGTTCCTATTTCACTATTAGTCAAGAATATAGTGGAACAAACGCTACCGACTTTTAACCTAAGGGCAATGCACTGGCCATTTGACCTATTTTGGCACATTATTCCCTTGTAAAGGATACAAAAAATTTTTTAATATGATGCATTGGCTAGAAGAAAAGATCATAAAGGAAAAAAGAAAAGCGATTAGGAACCAGTGATAATTAAATATTGGAAGCAGGAAAATATCAGACCAATAGAAACCCTACAACAATTGGTTTAGGCTTCTTATCAAACAACCAAAAAAACAAAAGAGAGAGAGAGAGACAGAGCACTGTGAGGTAAAAGCTTCAAACAAAACAAAAATCACCTGCAAACATGTGTTGCTGCAGTTATCCTCTCAGCATGATTGAGTGGCATCCTTGTTCGGTCTACAAACAAGTAAAACTACCTTCAGAATCTATACTCCCACGACAAAATTAAAAAAGTGAATTATCTTGGAAAATCTATCATGTAGCAAGTGATATTAAAAGAAAAATATTTTCGCATGAAATTATAGAAATGAAAAAGGAAATTGACGTCAATTGCTTTAGAGCAATGCATGATTGTCAGTACTGTATTGAAAGTGTTTTTACAAGCTGGTACATCAGAATCGAATGAAAAACTGTATATTATTAACTTAATTTTGTTTCAATATTTTACCCCTACTACCAGTTTCAGTAAAAACTATCAGTCCATTTCAGTAACTTTGACGGAAAATGGTGCTTCATACTGTATGCACTCAACAAAGGCAGACCTTTTATCCTTAGCAGCTTGTGTCACATATATCTAATTTAGATAACAAGCATTCTACAGAACCCAGAGTAATCAGAGAAAAGACCAACCCTTCATTCTTCTTCTTGGTCTTTCCATCTTGTAAAAGATATTTCTTTCCCTATTCATAGGCAATACATGATAGATACTTCAAACTTCAGTAGCGGCTATATAGCTATCAGCAAATTTCAAAGGTCAGAGGTCTTTTCAATATAATGTAGAGTATCTAAGTTCGTTTTGGAGTCTCTACTGAAATTAGAATAGTAGAGAACCAAAGAGGCCCAGAGAGACAGGTGGTGTAAGGTTAGCTTTAGGGAAAATACTACAGCACTATATTTTGGTGTAATTTTTGGTATGCATGCAACATGGCATGTATTCATATCTACTAGGCAGCCAAGTGGATGTAGCAAGAAATCTAAAAGCATTCTGTTAATTAACTCAGCCATTATGGAAATATTTTCTTTTCACTTTCGTTTTTATTATGAAAGGATAGTTTGTTAATATTCAAATTTTCATATGGTTATCCATGAATAAGTGCTGTATATAAACATGCTGTTGAATCATATAGTTTAAATTAATAATAAACCTGCAGCCATAAATCGAAATGAATAAGTCATACCATTTTAATAAAAACCAAAACACTTACCAAAAAGGTACAACAGACAACTTCGGTGCTATTTGCAGTTAACTATAGGCAAGTGTTCTCTATTAAAACATCCACAATGATAAAATGAACAAATAACATTTCATGCACAAATGCTAGAAGCTTAGATGCATCATTAAAAAAAAAGGAGAAAGAGAGAGAGACGGAACAAATAAAATCTAAATTATGACACAGAACCACTAAAGGCACCAATATGGAAAGTGTTAGAAGGAAAAGGATATTATCTGTATTTTAAATTATAGATAGCTGTTACTATTTTGATTCCCCAAATCAAGGAGTTAGGTATTCTAGAGATAAGAATTTAAATTAGAATGTTCTAGTTTCCTTTTCTATCTAGGACACTATATGTGAAGGTTCAAACCTACTGTATAAATAGACCTACAAACAGCTTGTAAAATCACAGAAATAAGAAAGTTACTGATTCAATTTTAGTTTTATCAATTATAAAATGTAATTTCAGCCAAACTGCAACCCAAATCTATGAACCCCAAAAACACAGTTCTGTTTCAATTGAAAACAATCCACAAATTTTTTGTCCGACTATTATGATAGCTTACATAGCTGTCTTCATACTTGAAGCACAAAAATGAAATTAGAACATGAACATAGACTGAATAAGAGAAAAAGGTTATAATCGCCTACCGAGTAACTTTGTAATAAAGAAACTTCATGAGTTCATTTCTTACCCTTTCCAGCATACCTCTTAAATACTGGATCTCAGCCTTCTTTGCTGTTGACAAATTGTGCGCTGCATCCATTACATTAGTCCTGCATTCAAAATCCTCATCCATTCATATGAAAGAAGTGCAGCCAACATGGTCTATGCGAATAGAAAACATGGTATTGCAGTGCAAATAATACATGAAGGAACAATAGTCATCATAGGCAACATAACTAAGTGGTGTTAAAAAGTATTTTTGTCCGATTACAAAGTGTAGAGTCTCAAAAATCTGAGTTTCTCTGCAGATTTTGGGATAAGTATAACCATAACTATAGCACCAAAACAAAGAACGATCAAACTTATCTTCATTTAGCATTTTTTTCCATGAAAAATGCAAAAATACATGTTTAGGACCACTTTTGCATCACAGGGTTCATTCCAGTAAAACGAACAACAGTATCAATGACAATTCAAATCCCAATTTATGTGAAATCTTTCAGCACCAACTTTCTTCACTAGTTCAGAACAACTGAGGATCCTAACATCAACAGAAGTTGATACACTACGGGAATAAATGCATTAAGTGGAAGCAACAAGACAGGGCTTGTTTCAGCATGCAACAACCAAGTTTTGAAGGTTGACAAACAAAAACACATAAAATTACTTATGGTTTCTCGATTCTGTCAGCTGATTTATTTGAGCCTCTCCTGATTAAGCCTAGTCTACAAGATATTTTCAGTCCATAGAATGTGCATCCACTTTACAAGACTTAAATCAATTTTTTTCAACATTATTCAAATACTTGGTTTAAGAAGTGTGGCTACAACCTGAAAATGGAATTATGAAGGTTGGCAAAAAAAAGAACTAGAATTTCAGTTCTAAAGTCCAGAAGAAGAAGCTAATATAATTCAATTTGAAACTGGAGATATTGAAATAGGATTAAATTAAAATGTAATCCGCTTTTATCAGTTGACCACCTAACATTCAAAGAACATCAGAAACCAGATGGTACCTACCCATCTGAAAACAATGGGTCAAATGATTGTTCTTCTACAAGTTGCTCCACAGTATCAAGGACAACTCCTACCTACAGAAAATGAAACTTAAAAATTAAAGGTTACCTGCACAGAAGTGATCTGAAAGATGCAAAGCAATGCAATAAAATGGTCAGGAAATTGAATGTGATATAGACAATCATGTATACTAAAGTGCTGTTGTCTCATATTGGTTAAATTTAGGATCTGCTGTTGCTTTATTCAATCTCTCCAATTGGCTTTTCATATCGAATGGTTTTATACCAGACTCTAATTATTTTGTTGCCAGTTTTTTTTGGTAGTCCATAATATTTCTTTTATAGATAGATAGATAATAAGATTGCTTTAAGCTTTGAACCACTAAATCTCATTTAACCCTCTTTAAGAAACTCAAGTCTTGATTAAACCTCCCAGTTTCCCAAATGAATTCAATACTATAAAACATTCACGCTAATTAGTTTTGGGAAAGAAAAGGGGGGAAGGGGGGATGCTCCTAATCTTCAACACAATTTTATTAATTTGCAATAGATAACATCTTAAGTGATTCTATAAGCTACCCTGACTTGCTTTAATTTAAAGTCTTAGTTGCTCTTATAGACTTCACACAAGTGCTTCCAGAAACCCAATTTCTTCCCAAGAATTGCTATCCGTATCTTTAACTACACAATATTACCAAAATTGTTTGTGAGACTTCAGGATAATTACAGCTTAAGGTAATAAAATAACCTGCAGAATCCAATAGGTCATATTCCTCCCCTGTATTTTACTTGATAAGCGTACATATCCAAATGATGAAAAAAGCCTACATCAGTTGTTTTATAAACTTTGTTTCATAGCATATCAATGAAACAACAGAGTAGTGGTATAAAAGGGAAAACCTTTGTTTCATGGCATAAAGACTCAAATTCGTCCTGTAACATTGAAGAGGTAAAATTAGATAGAAAGCTTATACTGTATAATGGTTAAAAGAACTAAGTGGAACACCTAAGGTCGTCATGTACAGAAAAGCAGTAACTTAAAGTCCTGCCTAAATTGACATTACTCGATCAAAGCACAGAGTTGAAAAACGTTCTTGTGTAAACTAAGCCATTATGGGTAAAATCAGCCGGCCAAAACACTTTTCAGGCATTAATGTTGCAAATAATTTAAAGAAATAAAGGAAATAGTTAATAATAACATTAATAAATGATAAATAAAAAAATTATATAAGCAAAGGGTGATGTATACCTCTATATTCCCATGCAAAGAGGTAATGACCTGAAAATTTGCCACAGTGCCAGGATCAAGTATTAGTTAAAAGTAGTCCTTAAAAGCTTGAAAACAGAAGAGTCCACAGCCAAAATTAAGAGGAAAACAACTCTTTTCAGATAGTGTTGCAATAAATAATGCAAATAGCTTTCCTCTTCCAGATTTCCGAGAAGTAAGACTTCCTTCATCAACGAGTTTATATAAATAATAAGCTAAGCCCAGCAAATACTGCAATATAAAATGCATATAAACTATTGCAATGGAAAGAAAAAAAAATACCTATATAATTACAATAGAGAAAAGCTGATAGATAAGAAAGTACCTGAATGAAAAGCTGATGGAGACGTTGTTGCTCGGAACTTGCAAAATTTGGAAATGCTTTGCTGAATTCCTTCATAATTACAATAGAGAAAAGCATTTGAAGAATCCACACTGTCACTAAGACAAAATTGAAACAGAAAATTTCCCGAAAGATACAATAGAAGAGATAAAAGAAGATTAAAAAAGAAGGAGGAGTGAAAATTAAAGGAGTTATTCAAACCTGCGCAGGACAAGCAGTGAGAAGAGAACGAACAGCGAGATTGAAAGACTTTATCAAATCGGATTGCCTCCTTCCTATGACCAGAGGCCGAGGAGCCCCACCGCCATTTCTGCTACCCATCTTCTTCGATGCAAATTACAATATTACAAGCAACTAAACACAAACCACAAATAAAAAGTAAATTTTGCTCTTTCTTAGTTCCCAACCAAATCAATGTTCAAATTTTGTGGGGAGAGAGAGAGAGAGAGAGAGAGAGAGAGAGCACATAGTGAATAGTTTGAGATCCGGAACCCAAAATGCTTTATCTCTTTTTGAAATTTCAATTTGAGGACGGAAGGATCAAAGTTCAAACTTTAAAATTAAAATAAAGGGTCTTTTACTTATATATATATATATATATATATTAAAACACATCAAGCTTTCAAAAGATAGTAGTATGAACAGGGTGATAGTTTATTATAATATTGCAATAAAAATTTTATTATAATTATATTTTAATATATTATAATAATATAATTATTTAATTTATAGAATGATTATTTTTTATCAAATAGTTATTTTATGCTCTCTATTAAATGATTATTCTTGCATTCTAAAAATATTAATGAAATAAATTGGATCAATATCCATACTTTTTTTTGTATTATATATAATGTCTATAAACAATAGAAATTAAAATAAAATATACATAATATTTAAATAAATTTAATATTAAATATATAAATAAATTGAATTAAACCAAAAAAGTCTCCCTTTTTCTTGATTTATTTTGCAAAGATCTAACTCTTCTAACATTATTCCTAATTGAAATTTTGTACGGCATAATAAACATATTGTTAATGGCTATTCTGACATTAAAAAGAATCAAAAATTACTTTATTCGGATCTCTTATAAAAGAGCTTCAAATTTCATATATTATATTCTAAATCAAATTACAACATACAATTATTTTTTTCATTCCTACTTTATTCTATTCCCGTATTATAATTATTTGATTATAATTTTATTTCATTCTAATAAATTAAATATACTATTAACAAAAAAAAAATAATTTAAAAAAAATTAAACATTTTTGCTTTATAGACTTAGTGAATAGAAAAAAAAAAAAAGTGACCTTTAAAGAAAATTTAAGTACCTTAAACTGGGACAAAAGTGATTTTTAAAAAAGAAATTTGAGTACCTTAAAATCAGAGCAATGTTTTTTAATTTAATTGCCAAAAAAAAAGAAGGAAAA
>JBBYHM010000010.1:3959991-3971421 GCA_038381775.1 Adansonia rubrostipa | reverse complement strand
GGGGCTTAGGGTATTGTAATGTTTGGGTTGGGCTGGTGGTCATCAATTGTCGTTTTGTTTCGTTTCCGGGTTAAAGGGTTGGGGGTTGGACAATGGAGAGGTCTGATCTGACTCGGTCTTTCAATTCCTTTCCTTTCGTTTCCTACTACGAAATTTCGAACTCCAAAGTTCCATTCGTAACTCAATTTCTCATCTTCCTCCTTTCTCTCTCCCCTTCCCAACTACGAAGTATGCTTCTTCCTCTGCTTTGCTTCTTCTTCTTCTTCTTCTTTTTTTCTTTTAAATAGATATATTTTTACAATAAGTTTTCTCATTCTCCTCCTCCTATTGTATCATTCAATGAAAGTAATACTCTTTAATTTGTGTGTCTGTCTTCCATGATTCTGCATCTGCTCACCTATAAATCCTGTGTTCCTCTATTTCATGGAATGAAACTTCCAAAATGCTACTCCCTGTTTCTATTTTTAACGATAATTTATTATTTTCAAATGTTTTTTCTTTTTTCTACTTTTATTAACTGGCAATGGAATTCCCAGAGCCCACCCCCTCCCCCCACAACCCCACAGAAAAAAAAAAAGGAAAAAAAAATCAGAAAGCAACATTAATATGTTACTAGTTAAATCTTTTAGATTGTTGTAGGTTTTGAGATGGAATTGCCCAGATTTGTTCGTCCCAAAGAAGGAGATGGAGAGTCAAGTCCAAACCTTTATGTGGCAAACTGTGGCCCTGCAGTGGGACTTTCATATGAAACCATTGCATCTGTGTTTAGCTCTTTTGGGGAAGTCAAGGGAGTGTATGCAGCTGATGAAAGTGGGGCTCGTGTAATCGTTTCTTTTCTTGAATCAACCTCAGCTCATTCTGCTTTCAATGCCTTCAATGGGCGGCCTTGTCCTCACCTTGGAGGCCGCTCTTTGCATATCCGTCAATCCATATTGCAACCAACATCTTCCAGGGTGCGCCAATTCTCTCATTCTGACTTCTTTCCTTTTTTTTCCCACACATATACACTACGTGGTATACATTTCTATTATTTGCTAAGACTTATATGTGCCTTAGGTCAATGACTCTGTTCCAGTCTCACAAAACTCTTCGGATTTAAACATTCCAGGACTCTACCTGTTCCATGACTTCATTAATGCTACGGAAGAGGAGGTTGGGATGGGGCATAGCAATCCTTGCTTTTATACTGATTTCTTTTATTCTTTTTTTATTCCATGATATATGCACTATCAAGTGCCACCACCTCCTAGATTGTTCTGCTCCACTTTCTGCCTAAGGTCCTTTGTTTCTCTTCAGGAATTGCTTCAGGCAGTTGATACTGGACCTTGGAAAAGCCTTTCCAAAAGGAGGGTTCAGCATTATGGATATGAATTTTGTTATGATGTAAGTGCTCATTGTTTTGCTGGACTCTCTTCTTCCAATGTCATTTGTTTAATATTGGCCTACCTTGTTCGTGTTTGTGATTGAATCAGGTAAACATATGTGGGGACTACAACATTTGTACTAAGTTGCATTGCTCAGATTTACTCTATACTATTAGCCTATTAGTCAAAATTTATGGTTTGCAACTCTGGAAACACATCTGTTATAGAGTAGTTTTTAAGGTGTCATAGTGAGTTCCTAGGAAAAGACGTATGGCTTTGTTACCTAGGGCTAGAATATTCTCTTCTTTACCACTTTGAGTGCTATTGAGCTTCAAATTATTGGCGTAGGGCATATAAACATGTGTGAATATGTTAGTGGGTAGATGCTATTTTCTACTTCCTGATACTGGTATAAAATATGAATTGCTTTATGATCTGATAACTTGCTCGTTAATCTAAGAATTATGAAACTCGTAAAGCTCTTTAGCTCCCTATATATCCTTTCTTATGTTACAGACTAGGAATGTTGATGCAAAGCAGCATTTGGGAGCACTTCCATCATTTGTTTCTTTTATACTCAAGAGGGTTTCACTATTTCCAGACATTCCTGCAAATTTGGTTTTGGACCAACTGACGGTATGTAGTAGCAGGTCTCTTCCTTTTCTTTCTACTCCTTAAAATTAGATATTGTAAACCTTTAACATATTTACTGTTCTGTAATTGGACCAAAGTTTCCGTGTTTTGGTTTGAAAAGGAAAAAAAATAAAAAAACCTTGAGCACTATGTCATTATTATAGATTTATAGCTTGGAGTATGATGATGTTAGCAAGACTGAAGATCGGAAATTACCTTGCAGGTCAATGAATACCCACCTGGGGTTGGTCTGTCCCCACACATAGACACTCACTCAGCATTTGAAGGATTAATTTTCAGCCTTTCGCTAGCAGGGCCTTGCGTTATGGAGTTCAGAAGATATGCAGCAGGTTCATGGGATCCTAAACTTGCCTCAATAAGTGACACGAAAGTTGAAAATCCTGATGGTTGCTCGAAGCTTTCTAGGAATGCTATCTATCTTCCTCCTCGATCTATGCTTCTTCTATCTAGGGAGGCTCGATATGCTTGGCATCATTATATTCCTCACCATAAGGTATGCTTTATAGTTAAATAACTACCAAATACTTTCATCTATGCAAGTTTCTGTTTTAGTGTTCAGAAATCTTAGTTTCACTGTTGCCATCTTAGAACCCAAAGATGAGGACTATGAAATCAAAGGTCGTGATCGTGAAACTTAGAATATGCAAAAGAGACAAAGAGGGAGGGGAGTGGAAAACTGAATCCTTCAAGTAAGGTTTGGTTGACAAGTGTAAACCAGTGTCAAACTTCTTCTCTTGCATATATGTTTTGGTCTTTTGGGTTGAGAAGTCTTCAAAGTTCGTCACTGCCTCCAGTGAGTGGAAAAATTTTGAGGCACTAGGTATATTTTGAGGGCAAAATAGGATTTAAACAGTGGCTGCAGCCCAACGTTATGGCCGCTGTTTTGCGGTTTCAGTTCTCTCTGCCATCAGTATTCACCTGAATTGACCGTGATAGTATTTGTTGCGCTTGCGACTGCAATAACTGTGACGCAATCGGAAACACATCCCCCTCATGATTTAAATTCCTAGGTAAAAATGCCATGATGTTTCATTTGGTGGTAGATAATGTTCACGTTGAATCAGATCCATAGTTGAACTTGTCCGTACTCCATCTTAGACGGTTTGAGCATTTATACTGGTTGCCAGGGGTCTGTTATCTCTATATGCAGGCTGCATTCTAATTAAGACAGGTCATACACTATAAGTGTTAACCTGGGACTTTCTAGTCAAAACATAGCATGCTGAGGCATGAACCTTATGGAGGCAAGCCCATCATTTTCCTTTCGACTGATATGCGGGCAGAATTTAGAGAAGCATGTAATTTGGATAGAAACTTGTAAGGAATCTCGAAATCACTAACATTTCTTCTTGGTGGTGCTTGAAGATCTTCATACCAATTATAATGGTTTTGTTTTGTTTTGTTTTTTGTTGTTAAATCCGTTTCAAAGAAAATACTATGAATGTAGTAATCAAGTCATTCATAGTATTTTCAAGAATAGGAAAAGGGGGAACTTCTAGCTATACATCTTTCTTTTTGCTTATAACAATTTCGCATTTGTTATTATCATCAGTGAACTTTGAAGTCCATAAATTTGTCAATATGCAGATCGATAAGGTGAAGGAAACTATGATCAGAAGGGGTCCGAGAAGAGTATCTTTCACATTTCGGAAGGTGCGTGAGTTTTAGCAATGGCATTTGGTGCCACAGTTTTATCCTCCTTAAATTCATGAAGAGTGGAAATTTTATTGAATCATTAGATTTACCTTTCCTGGGCGCAGGTAAGAAGAGGTCCTTGCCTATGCGAATTTCCCCAATACTGTGACTCTCAAAGATAAAGAAAGAGGCTTTGGTTCTATTGGGATGACAGTATATTTTTAATGTTGAAATAATATGATCAAAATAATTTCATATTTTTGCAACACGGTTGACGTGCTGCTTAGATTAACAGTAAGATTTATGTTGGAAATGCAAATAATTGAGTATTTGTTAAATCTAAGGCAAAAAAAAAAAAAAGAGAAGCAGCTCCCAAGCAACATACAAGTTAATTTGCAAAACTCAAAACGAATTAAACTATTATAGTAAACATTCGATTTGGGGTACGTGCATGGTCATGGATGATGCGTGCTGCTGGGTGATCAAAGCTTGATGAATGTCATGTTAATACGATGTACTCAAATTAATTATAACTATTGATCGGAGTTGTAGTATCATGTTTATAAAGCCAGCTCTACGTATGTATGTACATAATGTATTTTTCATGTTTATAATTAATCCATTTTAAGTACAGCTTCACGTCATCAATATCCGTTCAGCCGTCAAGGGATAGACATTAATTGGCAAAGCATTCGAAGGAAAAGGAGTAAAACGTTACTTATTTGTAGCTTACGGACAATTTCATCGAACTAATGAGAAAATTCCCATTTCTAACAAAGTTGATACCTACGAATCAAAAAGTCTTCTTCAGTTCAATCTTCTCTCCCTTTTCCGCAGCCTTCTTAATTCAGGCTCCAATATGAAGTTCATTCATCCTTCTTTGTAACCTTCACAAGCTCCACAGTCCACACACAGCTTCCCTCAAGTAATAGGCATGTATGCATGTACGCATAAATGTATGTATGGTGGCAGTTGCCAGCTCCATCTCCTCAGCGTGATACCAAACACCAATAATATTTTACTGATTCCGCCAATTTATACATATCATACACCTGATCCCTGTGTAAACTGTAGCTCGCCTAAATACACAGCTCTACTTAGTTTATACAGATACAAAGATGGATATATTATAGTAATTACTAATTAGAATAACATCACATGAAGAAAAGAACACACAATAAAATACAACTAAGCCAAATTCAGTATAATCTCTGACAGCAGCTTAAGCCTTCATAACCTACATCTTCATTTTAGCCACATCATTGTTAACCCTCTGCTGAAATTGGTGCTACACTTTAGCTTCACACACACACACACACACACACAAAGAACATAATCCACCATCATCAGGGTACCAGCTCACCAGTAATATCTCCTGCAATGCATAATATTTGCCAAAAAAACAAAAAATTTAGAAAAAAAAAATTTGGCGGGAAAGCATCTTTAACTAAACAGGCTAAGGAAAACATAACTGTATGTTGGGGTTAACAGGCTTAAGAAAATTAACTCTATGTTGGGATAACATATTTTTTTAGAACATCAGGGTTCCAACTACAAAATGAGGACCATCACATTTCATAGTTTGTGGCAACATTCTAAGCAGCATTTAAGTCCATACATTTTAAGTACCATGTTTAAGCAGGACAGTGTAGACACCTAAGCAAGCGATGCTAGTCTAGCATTGCTAAAGCTTAGCACATCATGTAAGCGTCAGGAAGATCAAAACTAGACGAAATTCAATTGCAAAATCATATCAGCATCTTAATGTTTGATTCTAACCATTCAGAGTAACTTCATGGTGTGTATGAAAAATTCATTCCCAGATTTTGGGAAGCCCATAAGGGTTGGATAAGGCCCTTCAGATATGTAAGAAAATAGAGTCCAGCATTGCACTAAGAAACCAATTTAATTGAGTCAATCAAAAAGATAAGAGTTAGCTTTAAGATTCTTACCATGCATGCATTTAATGAAGTAATCCACATCTGGGAAGCATATTACTCCTTGTACTAAAGGAGATGGCTGTTGATAGACAAAGAATGAAAAGTGGCGACGATCAGGATCATTTCTTGGCTTGGCTGTCTCAATTATTCTCAAGCATCCTTCTCTGTCGTAACATGTAAGTGTATTCTCACCAGCAACAGACAATCCTCGGTCCCAGGCAGAATTGAGAACCTATAGAAGTAAGTTAGAACCTTCGGAACTATATTACGTACAATTTATGGATTAAGTTGTTTAATCAGATCAAATTAGTCTAGCATCTATTGTGAGCTTATATATCAAGGGAGCCTCCCCACCCATTATTGCTTAACCTAACAGATAAGACTTAAGAGTCTAAACCCTGACGCCTAGTGATATTAAAAATTAATTTCAGCACATGATACTGAGGGCCAGTGGTTGATCACTCGTAGAGTTCAATAAGCTTGCAGGCAAAAGGAAGTAGCATGATACTTGAGGTTAGTTCACTCCCAAGCTACTAGTTTTTAAACTTTTAGTTCCAACAGTTGGTTATCACAGTGCTAGGGTCAGTTAATTTTCTGCCCCATTTTTAATCCATATCATAGGCCCATTTGTCTTAGTGAATCTAAGTGATGTTATTTCCGGGCTGCTTAACCTGGGGTTATTGTAACATTACATTCAAGTTAGACATCTCCACATACAACCAACAGGTTTGAGGCTAAGTACTTAAATACTATCTGCTGCAAAAAATATTCATGCAAACCTGCCTATCCTTAATATTAAAGGCTGGCCAGCATAAAACTAAATGGTAAAGAATTTGGTTTTATTTCAGCATTAAAGACTATTCAACAGATAACAAAGGAAAGACCTATGTAGTTTAAAAGTGGTTAAGGAAGTCATAGGACGTAAGAAAGACTATCACCTGCCAACTCAAACCTTCCGGATCAGCAAATGCATCATCGCTTTCATAACTACAAATCTGCAACCCAGAGCACACAAACTTCACTATCACAGAGTGTTTCTTTAAAACCTCAAAAACTGGAGAATATCCATCTTGATTGGTAGGGTTATAATATCCAGCTGTTAACTCTGCAGCATGACTGGAAGTCTTGTACCACCAATATACTGCAGGTATCTGCATATTAAAATCATTAATTAATCCTTTTTTTTTTCTCCTAATATTATACAAGCTCTAATCAGAGATCACCTTCAGGAGCAACCCACTGACCACAAAAACCTCCATTTTGTTTCCATTCAAAAAGTAAGCAGACCATACATCAAAACTACTATACAAGAACAGAGTTTAACATACAAAATCCATTCAGTTTTCAAAGAAGCATTTAAAAATGCACTTTGAATCAAATAATTGGCTAATTTATTTATATTCGAAACCACTTAATGACCTGGACAATCTAAAGCATAGGATCCAGGTGCAGTTTTAGAAGGGAACTGACAAAGAGAATGATGCTTATTTGCAAGAAAAGTTGTTAAAAATAAGGGATCAACATACCATTTATTAATATTAACAATGAGTCAAAGAATGAAAAGCCATGCAGATGAACAGTATTAAAGTTAAACCTAGCTTTCTACAGGCATCTTTTGCACGCTACTTGCATACCTTAACAATAATCTTGGTCTCCTCAAAAGCAAGACTTGCTAGAGACAAGACATTATCTGCATGGTCCATTAGTGACTGGGCATACCAATGGAGGAAAAAGCGCCCATAGTAACTATCATAATCACCTCGTTCACAGAAGAAACCCGTTTCCTGTGGCCTAGAATTATATTGACCAGCATTATCAGGTCCCCTAGCCCAGAAAGAGTGCCCACGCAATTTAGCAGCTTTCCGTAGATTTTGCTGTAAATATTTATCATAACACTGGACGGATTTGATGGTATCAGGTATAAATCACATACAGACGTGTGAAGTCAAAGAAGCCAAGTGTTTTCTCAACTAAAGTTATTGATCACATATAGAGAGTGAAAAATTTTAATATGCAAATATATAACCATAAAACACTATTTGAGCATCATATAACATGATAGGACAGCAAAGCATGAGCTGATTCAACAATTTATGAGTTTATTCTCCTTTTAATTTTGGAAAGCATATCTATTTACTAATTGGGCATGACTTGGAGAATACTTAGACCTGTACGTATATCGTACACTATTCAGTTAAGAAAGCCAAATTTAACAAAACACTCTTTGAATTATTTTTTTAGAGTACATATATATATATTCATAATAACTTGCATCTAATATATAATTATATGAGTAAGGCAAGTATTCTAAGTCGAGCTTAATGTTAGCTTGATCTTAATTGAACTTCATAGAGTTCAAGTAGCTGGACTGCTTTTCACGTTGAATCTATTGTGGCATATCATTTGCATTACAAGACCAATTCAACATGTGTTCTAGAATTTACAGCCAAACCTGCAATATTTGATAGAGAAATGAAACAGAAAGATTGAAAAACATTGGAGTTAAAGTTTACAAATACCTGAAACTCACCGATGCCAGGATACCTCCATCCCATACTTTCTGAGAAAGAGGGATACCTCAACTCCCCGGACGGTCCAAGTCCAATCTCCACCGCAGAAATAATACCCTCTGCAAACAAATCATCAAACTCTGTCCTGAAGCTTCTCATGAAATCAAAATAGACCTGCAAATAAATGACAATAACACTAAGCAACACAATCAGTATAGGCAAGAGTTACTTGAGAAAACTTTTGGTCCCATGCATTAAATGATTAATGTGATGCGTATCACTTTGGATGAAAGGGAAAGGAAAAAAGAGATAAAAATCTGTTGAATGATACAGAAGAGGAATAGAATTCCAGTTTAATTCGTTAAAACACTGATGGATAGACTAAATACCTTTTCCAACTCATTAATATAAAGGGGAGTGGTGGTAACTATAAAAAATATAATGGCATAGACAAAATTCTTCATAATACTAATTCAATACCTCAACACCAGTTCTTCCATTTAAAACACGTTCTTTATCAATGCCCCAAGATAAGCATTCAGTAGTCCTCCTTCCTTCACGATCGGTGAAGAAGATATCCTGGTTTTCTTTTCCTATCTCCAAAATCCAGTTGGGTAGGGAGATTAGTACATCAGGAGGGTCGGTTCTCCCATACTCATGAAATGCCATTACAACCTTCAAAAGTGAAGAAGAAACTTTAAAGCAGATGCCTTCTATATAAGACCAAAAACCACCAAAGAAGACTCCTGAAACTAAAGGGCTAGCCAACAAATGCAGAATAAAGTTTAGATATGTCAAAAATTTGCACCATTTTCAATTTGCGAAGCAAATACACGTAAAAGAATAGAAATACATGGTTAAAAACCAATGAAACTTTTGAAACAGAAAGCATCAGTTGCCACAGAAAAATATGCTTAGTAAAGAATGAAATCAGAACTGAAGATATTTAGGAACTGAAGCAAGCGGATGTCTTGTGAGAGAGACATTCCTTCAAAATTCCTAAGTTTCATTATAGAGATTTTTTGAGGCTGTCATTCAATAGCAACTGTCCTGAAAGTCATTTCCCACCACCGCATCAACTCTCAAATAGTGTTAAACATCTATAGCCAGACCATAAAAAAGGCAGAGGGACAAATGAATCTCTATTTAGTCAAAATCCACCTGTATCTTCATCTTGAACTCTCGGATAATGTTAAATAATTCCCGGTAGCCAGACCATGCATACTTCTGTGGATTCCAACTCTCAACAATTCCCCACCAACAATCTACAATGACTCCATCTACATTTAAGGAGTTCATATGACTTAGCTCCTGTCTAACACCGTCAGGATCGGCCAATTGGCAAAAGTTGTTGATGACACCTGTCTGCCGTAGAAGAGAAAAGTGTTAAGTTTCCACAAAGATAATTTGAAAGTCAATATGAAAATTAACAAGCCATGACAAGAACCGTGGATCTCAAATTCTCAATAATAATACTAATAAAAAAAAAAAATCAGAGTGCAAGCCCTCACCGAAAGCTTTATATAAATGGGGACATATTGGGTGCCTGTAAAGTCATTCTCGTGCTCTGTGGAATGAACATCTTGTATAAGCTGCTTCAATCAATCACCATATCAGATCTATTTACACTGTAAAAGGCTCCAAGATACAGCAAAATTTGACAAACATACGGATAAGATGAACCATATTGCCAGTTCAAAAATGATAGCTGAAGAAACAATTGATATCTATTATTGGAATAATATAAAGATGCAATCACTTCCATTTTTAATCTTCAATCATGACTATAATACAGAATACATGACTCTAACAAATCATAATAGTGACCTTTTTATGTTCGTAAAACCCTCAGGTTATAACCCAAAACAGAAGAATAAGAAGCAATCAATAGATGGCTCAAAATTTACCTGATCTGCCTCCAGGCACTCAACTGAGTTGATAGGACTCGCACTTGGATATTTCTCACTCCTTGTATCTCTCTCAGCTATAACAACAGAATCAAGAGATGCTGGAGACAAACTCTCATCAATGCTGACAACAGGTGGCTGACAGTCTAATGTTGCTTTGACAGAGCAATTCTTCAAAGAAGTAGCCGATAGTGGACTTTCACCTGACCTTACTGAAAATGCTCCCTGTGCATTATCACAGGTCAAAATGTGGTTGTCACAAAGAAAAATCAAATACCATGCATGTAAAGTGGCACCCAGTAAAGCATTTACAATATGGATGTCCAGAGAAAAGATTAAGATACAGACTAGATACTAGAACAAAGGACGTACAGCTATAAGAAGCCACAAACAACACACTTGAAACATTGGCACCAGTGGTTCAAGAGATAATTAGATTGAAAAAAAAAAAAAACAAAGCCAAATCATGCTTGAAGCTGACACTATTTGATTCTATAAGATAAGCATATATCAAGTGCGTAGAATGAAGGTTATGGTTTGGAAAAACAACTTAATGGACAAATTGAGGCTGAGCTGCATAAATATGCATTCATCGCACTTGAGAAATTGAGAACTATAGCAAATTATAGTAATTGCATAGAAATTATAATCACACTTTCAAGTCAATTAAATTTTGTTAGGTAAGTTGTTAAACCGAAGAGACCTATAAGGAAACCAGCTAAGGAGCAAAAACTGGCCACATGATATCCCAATCTTGGGAGCTCAAATCCCCAAGTAAAACTGACAGTAAACTGATGCTAGATACTATGGTCGGAGATTTTTACATTGGAGAAGAAGGAGAGATTCAAAATAAAGGAATCAATCAGCAGCCTTAACAAGTAAGACTTGAAAAAAGAAAGTAGTCTAGTAGTTAAAGAAAGAAAACAAACCAAATGTTGTTGATGTTGGGGAGGGGGAGAGTGCCTGTAAGTAGTGCCGTCGGGCTCAACGGTCCAACCAGCCTCACGCGCCAAGGCAGCCAGCACATCGTTCATATCAGCACGCGCGGGAAGAGGGAAATTACCGTATTGCCTCAAGCCGGCCAGCATACGGCTGGTGATGGCTCGCCGGTGCCGTTCCCGAAGCTTTGTCCTCTCTTTTTCCTTCTCTCTCTCACGTTTCCCCTTCCCGGAGGAGGCGGAGGAAGTGGTTGCGCCGGCAGTTCCAGTTTCAGAGGGAGTGCCAGTGAGGCTCACCGAGGCTGCAGCCGCTGCGGCTGTTGCAGCGAACCCGCGGGGTCGCCGTGGCTGAGGCTGGGGTTGTGGTTGCGGTTGGGGCTCCATTGTGGGATCTTGGTTTGAATTGTTGGAGGATTTTGCATATATTTTTGTCTTAGGTTCGGAGTTAGTCAGTCGGGCCTACAGCATCATCGTCATCCTCG
>JBBYHM010000010.1:3949313-3959891 GCA_038381775.1 Adansonia rubrostipa | reverse complement strand
TTATTATTATTATTATTATTATTATTATTACATTTACAAAAGCGCAGCAAGTGACTTGTACTCTGGGCTGTCTCTCCCGCACATTTGGAGGAAGAGGCGCTTGCTTTCCTTCCCAAGGAAGCCTCACTCCTTCCTTGGCTTCCATCCTCTTTTATTACCATCTGAAAAGAAAAAAAATGAAAATTCCTTTTCACCTTAAACACTCTTTTGAAGACGAAACCATCGTCCAGATCTAAATCCATAAGTAAAGCAGTAGTAATAGTATAATCATATTTTCGCTCCGCTTGTATTGGTAATAGTTTGTGTGTATTTCAAGCGCAATCACAGTTGGCAATGACGTAATTTAGGCTGATTTTTCTATTTCTTCTTGGGTGAAACGTGAAAACCGAAGACACGGATGGGATCCAACGGGAGCAAGGGTTCTTGCAGAGCAGAAGGAGGTGCTTCTGCATCCTGGCCGATAACTGGCCGCAGGGGAACATCCAAGGGGAAGAACAGAGTTTTCCAGTCCTCTTGTCTGGAAGCGCCATCTGGATCTGCAGACCCCGACTTTGACCACCAGGTCCGTTGCTCTCTCTCTCTCTCTCTCTCTCTTTAAACCTTTGTTTACCCCTTCTTTAAAAAAGAGAAAGAAATTCGCTTCTTCAGGTTGTTGAACGCCGGGATAAAGACTACGCCTTTAATTTCACCAACCGGAACCGGAGACAGCCGGAGTCCGATCAGGTTAGAGGAGAATGTTATAGAAAGATTAAAGGTGAAGCGGCATCTGATGATGAAATTGCAATGCCATGCATTTCTTCTACTCATGTAGATGTAGATGCCTCGACAAACTGCCGCAGCTCTGGGATAGCCGCAGCAGCAGTGCATCGCTCTCCTTCTCGCTGCCTCTCCGGCTTTAGTTTCCTTCAGGGCAATGGGAGGTTCAGATTAAGCAGAGCTAATGGTTTGGGGCCTTCCGGAGCATATCCAGAGCTACTAGTTGAATCGCGATGACAATTCTGGGACACTTCAACCTCAACAACTTCCCCACCATTCTTCTTCTTCTTCTCACAATGCAAACTTACATTCTCCCATAATCTTCAACGACACGGATAGGGATAGGGATAGACGTGTTGCAGTTGGAAGCCGAGAGCCTGCTGAAAGGAATGTTCGTTTTAGCAGAACCTTAAGTGTTGGAAGGCTTCGTGACCGTGTTCATCGTAGAGCTTCCTTGTCTGATTTCACATTCTGCCCTTTGCAGCAAGACAGACTACTCACTAATCAAACTCACGCATTTGGAGAAGACAGAGACACACGGCCATCAGCTACCTCTCCAAACACCAGCATCAGCACCACTCCCGCTCATACTCCCTCCTCTATATCCCACAACTCCATTTTTGACATTCAGGACCATGAAGTTGAAAATTCACAATCTCGAGAACCCAGGTATCATGATTTACTCGAGAACAGATCCAATTTCCTTGAGAGGAGGAGAAGAATACGATCTCAGGTTTGTTATCTTTTTGCACCCATGACCATACCCTTTACCCTTTTGGTGATCACTGAACCACGCTGATAGCATCTCATCAACCTCTTTTCAACTGTCTTCAGTCAATTAGAATTACAACAATTACTAATGCTATCACTTGTCCTTGTGCTGTATTTCTATCTAATTGTGTCTGCTTTTTCTTTAGGTTTTGCCTGCATTCCTTTCTGCCATATGTCGATTGAAAATTATCCATCCCGGTGACTGCCAATGATTACTTTTTTGTTTTATTAGTTACTGACTTATAAGCTGATTTAGGTTCGAGCTCTTCAACGGCTGGGAAGCCATTTTGAGATCTTTTCTGGACATGATTGGTCTTGCATTTTGTCTGGTCAGCATAGAACTGGTCGATGCATTTGTCCTGTAAGTAATCGAGATTCCAGTTTGAATGATGACACCAGTGCTAGGACGTGCATATCCAGAATTGTTATGTAAGCTGAAGCTTTATTTGAGGTATTTTTTTTTTGGTTATTGCCTTCTCTATGTGATCCTTCCCCCCTACTCTTTGCACCTATTTCTTGGAGTTAAACTTTCATTTATTTTAATTAGGTTCTGGATGAAATTCACCAGCAACCTGTGGTTTTATCTTCTCAACTTGCTGTATCTTCAATTGGATCTGTTCCTGCACTCAATGAAGTTGTGGAATCGCTTCCTGTCAAAGTATACAACAAGTCACACGAGCCTCAGAATTATGAGACTGCACAGTAAGTATTTATTTTCCTATGCTATTTGATAGATGTTAAACCATTAAAGAAGCAGTATATTTCATTTGCTTAACTTGTAGGTGGGAATGGGATGCCTTGGACAATTATTCTTATTAGTTTTCTAATATTTCTGTTATTTGAGTGACTTAATCTAAAATCATATATTGAGGAAAAGATAATCTAACACTGCATACTAATCAGCCTGGGGTTTCAGGGAGTAGTGAATGATCTCTTTAATTTTGTCATCTTCTTTAGCGTTAGATATCTTCTTCTTCAACTAAATTAGTGCTTTAAGAGAAAGGCAGTTTTGCAGTAAATAATATGTTCCATCAATTTCAATTTGTATTAAAAGTATTGATGACATGAAAATTTTAGGTGAGCATGATATATTCTTATCTTGCCAAAAGTAAAGTTCTACGCTAGGTTTGACTGAAGATGTTAATTGCACTTGAAGTAAATTTGTTTCCAAGGGATAACTGAAGATAAGGTATTACTGCATCAGCCGTGAATATAAATGTATTTGTGAGGAAAGCATATGTGGTTGGCATCCAGGGCACATTAAGTTCTAAATTTATATAGTCAGGTCATATGAAACATAATCAATTGTAGGGAGAGGGAAATGATAGCTTTCTAAACTATAGTAGCTTCTTAAAAAGATAATTAGACTGCTTGACTTATATGGTAACTACCTATTAAGATAATGAGAGCATGACAGTATGAGACAACTTAAATAATATGGTAACTTAGAAATTTTTCTATCCTTGGGATAATTTAGAGCTGAATGGCTCAAATCAATTTTCAATCAGCTAATTTAGTACAGTAATGAGACCTAAAAGCTGAATGGTTGCTAGTTCGGTGTTATGGAGGCAATAAAGTACTAGCCCTTTTTGGATGCTAAGTTACAAGGCATGCTTCCAAGTTAATATTCACCAATAGGCTCAAGAAAATCTTAACGAGCTTGCTTGAACAGAGTTTATGTTGTGTGTTGCAATATTTCTGATGTTGGAAGACCTCAGGGGCAACCTTTTGCGTGGATTGACATGTCTAATTCTATGTAATATATGAAGTTGAATAGCATGATTTGTGGAACGACTTATGATAGAAGGAAAGTTGGTTTACTCGAAAGAATAATTTAATTTTTTTGTCATTTACAGGCAATATCAGTTTAGATGAGTTCAGTATGCAGTTTTCCCGTGGAGAGGACTCTAGTTTGACTTTAATTTGTTAGGTTTTAGGCTTTTAGCAGCTATGGATAACATAGCATGAATATTTTGAAGCTACGGATAACATAGTGGCTATGGATAACAATTTTTTTGAAATGTGTAAATTTGAGATACTGACATGATAAACTTGGTGTTGGCGTAATATGCATAGATAACAAGGATCTAATTGGAGATGTGGAATTAATTAATTGAAGCATCTAGAAGAAAAGCGTTGAAATTCACATGATACAATCATACAGATTTCTCATACTTGAGCATTGATGCCTCAATTTGCAGATAGCTAGAGGTTAAAGATTCTATTTTTTGAAACCAATAAAAAGGAGGAAATTGGGGATCTAGAGATGGAATTTCAATCAGACTTAGGTATTGTCGTATCTGTATATATGTATAAAATGAGGGGCAGATACGTGGTTTGTAGAGGTCCTAACGCCTAATCCTTCAGTATGCTTTCTTTTTCATACCTTCATATAGAATTAGTCTGCAATCATGCATTTTTTGGTCCTAATTTTTGTCTTTTATTTCAATTAACAGATGTTACATATGCCTTGTGGAGTATGAGGAGGGGGATAGCATGCGGATATTGCCTTGTAATCATGATTTTCACAGAACTTGTATAGACAAGTGGCTCAAGGAGATTCACAGGTATAAGGTGGATAAATATTATTGCATTTCTCTTTTAATTTATCCTGACTTTAAATATGTGATTAACAGTATTTTAGATAAAATAGACTTTTGTATTATTGAAGGCTTTTTGGTCAAATTGCATTTCTTCTCCTGAAGGAGGACTTCATGGGATGTAAGCCACCTGTTAGGTTATCATTAATACTAGTGAAGTGAAACAGAAATATCAACCAGTCATATAAGACTTGAAAGACTCATCCAGATGACATTTCCCTCCTGGAATTTTGACAAATGATTTTTTTTTTGTTATATGGTGATACAACAAATATGAAAAGTGAAAGGATGATGCTGACATGACATACAAAGTGTTGGCTCTAGAGCCTTCTGAATGGCATGAGGTGCATTCTTTTTTTTTCCCCCTTCCAATCAATCTAACCCTTGCTTTCCTTTTCTGTAATTCCTAGTAAATGATATGTTGATTTCTACTCAATCAAAGGCATTTTGATTGTCTATGCGTTTGTGAAGGATTTGCCACTCTTTCTTGATGCCTTATCTGCTGGTGGAATGAGAATTAGGTTCCTTCATTTAATGAGCACAAAATTAACACCAATTTAATGAATGAACTAAGTTCTTTCTAGATATTAATATCTATGTCTAATTGATGGCGGCAAGCAATATTTGCTTGTGTTATGTCCGCACTCTCTTTGAACTACTTTTTGATAGATAGGGCCCATCCTAATTTCTAAGGTTGACACTTCCATTCTGAAAACCTAGGGTTGCAAGAAAATCTTGTTTTAGGAAGTGTGTTCACTTGGCCACACTGAAAATTGAAATTTTATATATTTGTTGGCCTCTGTCAACAGTGTTCCTTCTCCCTAACAGTGAACGGGGGCCTCGAAGGTATTTTACAAGTTTTATTCCGCTTGCACACATAATATCTGTAACAAACACCCCCATAAACACGCAGGCTTTCCTAGTCTAATGACCTTTTTCAAACTTTAAAAATTTTAAAGGCCTGTTCAGTTTGGAAAACCTTTTTTTTTCTTCTGAATTTCTATCTCCATTTTTTTTCTTCATATTGTGATCAATAAAGTAAAATTGGAAAAATCTGAAAACAAGGGTTTCCAAGATAGAGTTAAAACCAAGAGTTTCAACATGTTGAAATTTGCTTTATTTTGTTGATCATGGATAAGGTAAAAACGAAGGTGGAAATCTATAAAAGGAAAAAGGAAGAACAGAGATGGAAAATGGAAAATTTTTTTGAAAACTGAACTAGTCTTCTTGCTCCCTACCGAATGCCATAATGAGTAGTGGCATTGATTTCTTTCTTTTTCAACCCTTATGTGCTACTACATTGCAACAAGACTACTTTTGGTTTTAGAGGGATGTTTCTAGTCCTAGGCACTTTCTGATTTGTTTATGGCTTGCAGGGTGTGCCCTCTTTGTCGTGGGGATATTTGCAGAACCGATTCATTGTCTGTGGTGAAGTAGACCTTCCAGTTTTTGTCCATGCTTCCCGAGGAGCATTGGCAACTGTGTAGATGGTAAGTTTTTTTTTAACCATGCAAACGATTATTGGTGATAAAAGGGGAACAATAGAACTGATAATCCTGAGCATGATGCATTAGGAAGGTGAGTGTTTTTCTGCTTGCCTATTTCGGCAATCATTTGGGTTGGGAGAAATGGGCTGAATTGCAATATGCAGTGTCCTCCAGTCCTTGGGCACAAACAAATCTGCTGGAATGGAATGGAAAGGACAAAATGGAGGAAGGGTTGGCATTGGTTGGAAAGGCTGAGAGGGAAAGGAAGAGAGGGAGAAGAAATTCATCGTTGCTTTATTTTGTTCTATTTTTATTATCATTATTATACCAAGAAATATTAAATATCAATACTTATTTACTATTAAAATATTAAAACCGTTTGACATTTTGACGTGTGATTCTGATCCCGTGAAGTGAATGTGCCTGAACTTGAAATGAAAATTTTCATGTAGGTCCTTAATTCAACTTAAATCCACTAAATTGGAAAAATGGACAACCTTCTCTAAAATTATGAAGTTGGTTATACAAATTCAAAGTGATGTTACCTCGCATTTTGGTTTCAAACATGTCGTTTGTTTGGTTGGTTGGTTTTTTTTTTTTTTTTTGGTATATGTATATGTTGAACATATTATTGATGGAGTAAGAAATTCACAATCATATGGTTAAGACTCAATATTGAGATCTTTTTGATTTTAAGATTACTTTTCTATTAAATTATTATCTGTATTTCTCCTTAATTAACAAAGCATATGTGTTTTTATTTATAATCAATATGTGTTTTTATTTATAATCAATCTAACATCAGCAACCAACAAAAGTTTTTTGTTTTTTTTTAGTTGTTGGTCGAGAAATGTTGAAAAAGGAGTGAAAGCAATGAGATAGAAAATTGGAAATGGGAGAAATGTCTTCTGACTTCCAAGCTTTTATTGCCGGCAGACGGAAAGGCTTTTTGCTAAACAATTTTTTAATTTGATTTGATTTGATTTGCTTGATTGATATTTAATATGTAGATTATTAATTTTTGAATATAAGAATATATATTTATTTGTAACTCTTCTGCGGTTAGGTGTAGGTGTTTGAAACAAATTAATTCTAAATATATATATATATATATAAAAGACAACACTCTTATGACTGATGCCGTGTTCAAGCTATATATTGAAACGCTAGCTAGATTATGAAATTATATTCCAAAACAATAAATATTGTTGGTGTGATCGAAGAGCTATCATGGATTTTTGGTTAGGACAGAGGAATTAATGAGGATCATACACATATATATATATTTATATCTATATTTACAATAGGTTTTTTTTTTAATTAAACGTAGAACTAATGTTAAAGAGGTTTTATGTTTTCATTGCTTGGACAAATACGTTGTAATTTCTCAAAATATATTAAAGGGGTGAATTCATTCGCCATTTCTCAATCCAATATAAAAATTACGTTTGAAAGAGGAAAAAAAGAAAAAAAAAAAAAAAACCTAGAAGAAGATATAGCAAAGCAGAACTGAGCTGAGTATCAATAGCATTCCATGACTTCGATTTTTTTTTTTTTTTTTCACGTAAAGATTCAAATCAAAGATGTTGCACATGGGCTTCGAATTTGGGCTTTTGGCTAACTGTTCATAATTTTTGGTGCCAAGGCAAGCTGAATTAGACCAAACGTGACAAAATAAAAACGATGGCCTGGGCTGGGCTACTATTATTATTATTAGTTGAGAGAAGGTAAGGGTTGAATGGGAGGGAACGTACCGGCGGTGAGTTAGTGAATGAAGAAGTAGATAGATGGTGATGATCAGGACCACAAGTGTAGCTTTAATCATCGGTCGCCTACCCATTCGTAATACCATCACCCGTACTCGTCGTCTCAGTCTCAGGTACGGGATCGGCTTTTAATGATTATAAAAATTATATATACTTTTCTTTTTGTTTTTTTTAAATGTTAACCATTTGTTCGAAATTCATCTCATTTATATTATCAATTCAAAGTCTTAGTATTTAGTTGAAAATGGACAGAAACAACAAAATGAGTATTAGTATGAGTATGAGCACAAGCACAAGCACAAGCACGGGAGGAAGCAGCAGCAATTCAGCACCAATAATTCGAGAATTCGTTAGCGTAAAAGGCGGTGGCGGTGCCAGAGGTCAATCTGGTGCTATCAGATTCCGTCTTGTATCGTACAACATTTTGGCTCAGGTAGTTTTTACTCTCACTCTTTCCTTGGGGTTCGGCTTTGGGAAGGATTGGTGCTCTAAGCCCTTTATTAACAATTATTAGTTAATACTTGTAACGTATTTATAATTGTATTTGTAGGTGTATGTCAAGAGCTCTCTGTTTCCACATTCTCCGTCTCCCTGTCTCCGGTTGGCTCAATTAATTACTTCTTCACTTGTCTTTCTTTCTTTCTTTCTTTCCAATTTTACTAGTTTTAACTCATTATTTATTATATTAAAAAATTACCACATGCTTTATTTAATTATTGCATTTGGAATTTCTCCATGTCTTTCAATTTTTTATTTTCTCTTTCGATTTTGATTATAAAACAAAACGAAATTTGTTGATTCAATTTCATTATTGCTTAGTAAATATGATGTGCCTCTATTTTATTTCTGCAATTTTATATCCAATCCAAGTGATTGTTTTGTACTGTATACACAATCCATTAACATCAACCTCCCCTTGTTTCAGATGGAAGGCTCGTTCACAAGCAATTTTAACTCTTCTTAAAAACCTTGGGGCTGACTTCTTCTCCCTTCAGGTTTATTTTCTTCTTTTCAGTGAAATTCATAATTTTTCTACTGCCTTCGTCTCCCTCTCCTGCTTCTACTCTTCCACTGCATGCACGCATGTACATTGAGTGTTTTTGTGCGGATTAGTCTGATTGTCCTTTTATATGGTCTAAAAATAACCAGGAAGTAGATGAGTTTGATTCCTTTTACAAAAGAAATATGGAGGCCCATGGATATTCTAGTATATATGTTCAGAGAAGTGGACAGAAGCGTGATGGATGTGGAATATTTTATAAGAAGAACTGGTATGCTTAATCTAGCCTCTATTTTTTCTTTCTAAACAATTTCCTTGGACATATATTACTAGAATATATATTAGAATTTTTTTAGAACTATTTTTTTTAATCTTTCTTGGGTGTATGTGCGTTACGTTAGGCGTGTGTTTTCCCATGAATTTTGCCTTTATTAGGTCTTCTTTTTACATGAAGCCATCATACTATCTTATTTTGCAAGCTATCATTGCACAATTGTTTCAGTGCAGAATTGCTCTTAAAGGAAACAATAGAATACAATGATCTTGTAGACTTGGTACATGGTGAAACCTCCTTATCTGCTGACAAGCAGAATGAAACACTGACCAGCGGAAATAATGGGGATGGTCCAGAGGCAGGTAACCTTTTCTGTTATTATTATTTTTTTTTCATCCAACGGCACCCGGACTATAGTTATTACTTGTTGCTTGATGCTTTGGCATCTGGAAGCCAAGTAACGTAATTTTGTTAGCTTTTCTGCCCCTGAATTTAAAGACCGTCTCTTCTTCTTGCCTTTTTTTCCCCTGCTCCGTCTTACAATGTGCAATTGGTTTTAGTGTACATGCATTTGTTTTAGTATCTTCTCCTTCCCCCTTTCCTCCAGAAATATTATCTTTGGGAGGTTTTTATGTCCTTTACAAGTTGAGATGGAGTAGAAATAAGCTTTATTTGGTGTTCTTATTGAATGAAAGGTTTTGTAGAAAATCATCAAACATCTGGGTCAGTTAGAGAGATGCTGTTTTCGTGGGTTCCTGGAAGTTTGTAAAGTTTGTTCCCATGGGTAACTGAAATATCTGTTTGTAGAAGAGCAAGCAACCGTGTAAAAGCATATAGTGTTTTAGGTTGCTAAACTGTGACTGGTTCATAAATCATGTTATTATTGGTTGACATTATAGCTTGCAGCTTAGGTTGATCAGAATAGGTTTTATTTTCTGCAGAAAGCTAAAATTTAACTTCTTAAGATGGGTTTTCCTTCCACTGGAAAAGGGCTCAAGAAAGAAGTGTAGAATGCATTGCCCTCCATTGAGCCGGTGATGGCAATTTAACCACTAACCATCTTCATATTATATGTGGTATGGATAACATTTGGACTAAATGTCCCTTGCTGAAGTTTTATTGGTTGATATTAGAGCACAAGTATAATTTGATGAAGAATAAATATGATATAGTCCATCAATTATAACTTAGCAAATCTTAATGATATGAATACCTGCCCTTTTCCTTCTTTTTCTCTCTACTTTCTTCTTCTTCTTCTTCTTCCTCCCTTTTTTATTGGTTTGTCTTTTTTTTTTTTTCGTGTGGTAGAACCTCACATTAATACCTACTACAAACTAGTAATGAGATGGTATTCTGGTTGCTCACTGCATGGATGTTCTGTTTTCAGATTTTTCAGTAAAAAGTAGTCCAGAGCATCGTGAAGATCCCAATGATCTACGTGTAAGATTAAAAAGAGATTGTGTAGGAATTATGGCTGCCTTTAAACTCAAGCATCCTTTTCATCATGTAGTTGTTCTGGCAAACACCCATCTTTATTGGTAAATATCCAAATTTTCGTTGATGCACCTAATATAGGTATCATGTGTTTATAAATCTTGGATTCTATGAGGTTGGCTGTGCTGAAGCATAAGTATATTTGGTTTTTTTTTTAACTTTTTTGCAGGGATCCAGAATGGGCTGATGTTAAGCTTGCCCAAGCCAAATATCTTTTGGCACGCTTAGCTCAGTTTAAAACGATGGTAACAGAGAGATTTGAATGTACTCCTTCATTAATTTTGTCTGGTGACTTCAATTCAACTCCTGGAGATAAGGTTTGGCATTACATTTTATTTATTTATAAGTTTTTCGTGTGTGTGTGTGTGTATAAATATACACTTATCTAGGTTCCAGGCTGATAACCCAAATTCATTATCAGTGGTTTCTT
>JBBYHM010000010.1:3932271-3942634 GCA_038381775.1 Adansonia rubrostipa | reverse complement strand
GTTTATTATTTAATTAAACTCAAACATTAAATAATAAATATTTTACGCAATTTAAAAATTTTAGAAAAATCACTAAATATTGGAATCTAGAAAAATCGAGACAAAATGGCCTCAGGATGACTTGCACACGCCACATACGCCTACAGGCGCGAATAGGATTAGGATAGGACATGAGTCCTAGCCTTCTTCCACCTCCAACCAGGTCATATTGACCCAGCTGGGTTTTTCTTGACGCTTGGGGTTTGGTGAGGTTTTCAGCCTATATTTCATGTTCAAACACATTTTTCACGTGATTTTTTATCTATAAACATGATTTCACATAGACCTATACTTTAATTTGTTCAAGAACACAAAAAAAGATCATTAAACATTTAAGATTGCTTGAATTTTATTAATAATCTAGACCTGATTTGGATATTCCTTTAATTCCACATCCTTTGTTCGTAGGTTGTTTTAATCAAAAATTCATATAGCAAAATTGATTAATGATTTATCCAAACCGTTCTTTAAATATTACCGTATCATGAGAAAAATAAAATAAAGAAAAAATGTAACTAAAGCATAATAATCCATGGATGGTTTTGCATATGTTTCCATTTTCCTGAATGCAATTAAGGCATCTTATAACATAATTGATACTATACAAACTCTTATACTAGAGAACCGAGCTCTGATGTCACATGTAAGATATAATTAAGCAAAGTATTTCTACCCATTGTTGATTAAGAATGCAATCTCGCTCCAAGTACACAAAGGGGAACATCTATATAAGCCCTCTAGTCTATTTATTTATTTTTGAATAATTACCTCATGATAGTACACCGACAATTTATAGACTAGACTAGGGACCCATCTAGACTAATTAGAGTTAAATCCTACCAAATCTGTATTCTAATTAGTTATTGAAGTAGAGTTTAACTCTTATCACTAGAGTAGTTAAACTGAATTATGATTTACTTTATAATTTCACTTTAATAATATAATTTAATTATTTTGATCCATTTATAATCACGTTAGTCACATAAAGCCCAACATCTTTCACTAAAGCAATGTGTAATTTATAACACTCATTACATTACTTGTTAGGGCGACGCAACACCTAAAAACCATCAAAAAGACCTTTTTGTCTGTCTAGGAATAACAAGCAACATCACGCGTTTGCTTTCATCACTCATCAAATAGACACTCCAAATTGACTCTTGAATTTTCTTATTCGCAGCCATACGACGTTTTTATTAAATCATCATCATCATCATTGTAGCAAACGCCTGTAGCATAGGCATATATGTATATATGTATATATATATATATATCTATATAGGTAGATTGATATAGATATCGATATAGCTCAAACTTTTGCAGTAGCAGTGCGAATTACAATATTACTTAGATGGAGAATTCGGAAGAAGGAAAATTAGAAGTAAAATTGAGGAAAAAGAGCATCGTCAAGGCTGCCAATGATCTGTTGCCAAAGGCAGAGGCGGAGCGTGAGCGTCGTCATAAACTTAAACTTTCAAACCTTGACCTTCTTTCTGGCCGCTTTCCTGTGACATACTTGTACTTATATCATCACAGTCACAGAGTTTTGGTCGGTGATAATTTCTCCACCACGATTGAGTCGCTTAAAACTTCCCTCGCCAAAACTCTAGCTTACTACTATCCTTTTGCCGGTCGAATTGTTGAAGATCCGGAGACAAGCGAGACTATAATCATATGTGACAACAGCGGTGCACTCCTACTGGAAGCCCAGGCCAATATCCCTTTGAGCAAGCTGGATTTCTACAATTTAAACCAGTCCCTTCAAGGGAAACTAGCGTCATGCTCATGCATCAAATCCGACGACTTTCCCATGCAGGTCCAAGTAATAAGATACACTTGTGGAGGGGTGTCCATTACTTTCACCTTTGACCATGCACTAGGAGACGCCACTGCCTTTGGAAAGTTCCTCTCCTCATGGTCCCAAATAGCTCAAAACATGCCACTTTCTTGCATGCCAGATTTGGATCTCGGAAGAAACCTTCCACCACGTCTCCCTCCTACCTATCACCCTTGTTTGAATGACACCTTTGTCAAGTGCACGCTTGAGGAGATCAGAAACATACCTAAAACCAACATCCGGCTTAAGCGCCTTTACTACGTGGATGCCTCAAGCATCAATCAGCTACAAACTCTTGCATCTGCCCACGGTAACAAGAGAACAAAGATTGAGGCTTTCTCTGCCTACGTATGGAAGATTATGGCAACTAGCATTGATAAAAGCCACGCCAAGTGCAAGATGGGTTGGTTAGTCGATGGACGTGGTAGACTGAATAGTAGGAGCAATAGCTCCATGTCAAATTACATTGGTAATGTCTTGTCTGTGGCTTTTCAAGAGGCAAGCATTGTAGAAATAAAGCAGGGCTCTATATCGGACATTGCCAACAATGTTCATGAGGCCATATCAAAGGTAACTAAAGAGGCTCATTTCTTAGATTTGATTGATTGGATAGAGTGCCACAAGCCTGGATTGATGCTCCCAAGAGTTGTCCTAGGTCGGGAAGGGCCTGCCCTTGTTCTCTCATCCGGGCGTAGATTTCCAGTGGCTGAATTGGACTTTGGCTTTGGTAGTCCCGTGCTAGGAACAGTCTCCTCCACCATTGAAAAGAGCGGAGTTGGTTACATGAACCAGAGGCCAAGTGCTAGGGGTGATGGCTCATGGGTCGTTTCTGCTATCTTATGGCCAGAACTGGCTGCAGCATTGGAGTCAGATTCAGTTTTCCAACCCCTGTGTGCATCTCATCTTCAAATTTGAGTATAAAAAACCTTTTCTTTTAAAAAAAAAAAAATCATCTCTGAACAAAGTTAAAGGACTTGTATGCATGGATGGGGTAGTTCCATTACGAAGGGGCATTAGCAAAGAATTAGCACATATGTAAGCCGAAGCAGGTTTGTTATAAAAATCTCCAGAGCTTGTTTAGCTATTTGCAAATAGGTAGCCAGCCTACCTCTAGCAACGTATGGAAGTGAGAAATGGGTAAATAAAATTGCAGAGCTGCCACATTACATAGCCAAATTCCCATGGTTGATACAGGGAAATCCTAAAACAATTGAATTCGATCGTTTCATTTCATTTAAGCTCATCTCACAGCATGGCAGGCAGCCTTGGCCTTACATCAGATGGATTAATGTAGATGTAGATGCGGATGCAGATCTAGAGGTGATAAAAGCAAAGTGATTACACTGAGATCTGGAATGATGGAAAGGAAGAAGAGTGAAAGTCTCACCCTAGCACTAATAGAATGAAACATAGAATCTCAAAAACAAATGTATCCATTAGTTAGATACACTAAGTAACAATTGAGATAATGAAACAACACCAAATTTATATCTTTCAAAATTGAAAGCATTGCATCGAATCCCAAAAATCTCAACCAGTTGACAGTCTCGTTCTTCACCTCTTATTAACTTCTTCCTCCTACGACACTAAACACCTAATTCAGTAATTTCTTGGGGAACTTACAACCCAAACACCCACAACTGCTTTCTACTTTCTTATTTCATCCTGCCTCAAAATCCATATTCCCAAACAAAAGGAAGGAGGGGGGGTTGTCCTACCAGTGGACTCCACCTAGATGGCAAGATAATGAAAAATGGAATCTATCAGATAAAATCATCTCTACAAATTAATGGATAAATGGTGCATGATTTGTCTGTCCACGCGGGGTATGTCCCCATACGATATGCCACATACTCAGTTTTACGCGGAGGAACTTGATCATGAGACATGGCATGGCACTTCTATTCATGCAGGAGAAGTTCCTGAAAATTTTTAAAAGCATTCAGGCCAACAGTATAGAATATATGGAAGCAAACTAGTAAAAGAAAAACCGATCAACTAAGTTTAAAAGTCAAAATAGATACTTACTCTCCAACATCATTTTCATGATGCAAGAAAGTCATATCAACCCCCGCACAAGCACATTGATCTTTTACAAGATTCTCGGGATCCTAAAGCATCAGACTTTTGAATGTAAACAGTCCAGTCAGGAATCTCAAGTGCACGTGGCACTCTAGGCATAAGAAGCAACCATGCAACTGTGAGAACATATAGGGAAAAAATCCGTTCCTTTCTTGACATCAGAAGTTCAGAACCATCAAGCACTAGTCATTCTGAGTAATTTTCCAATATGATTCACCAAAAACTCACAAAATAAGAAACAAATAAAGGCATCAACAAGATAACAAGTTGTGGCTGTTTGTTATATACTACACATAATTAGGAGCTTCCTATCTCTTTTAATTAGGGTGACAACAGAAATTTTTTATTTATGATCAAGATAAGTGATTATTCTTACATTTTTTTTGCCTTTTCATTTGAATGACATTTCCACATTATTTGAAAGAAGGGCATTTGTATCAAGCCAACAATTCTCTCGTGCGATAGAAAAATAAGAATAATAAAACGGTAACTAATAACTCTCTCTCCCTCTTTTTTAAGCTTCAAAGAGAACAGACATGCAAACGAACAGCACGAGTAGAAGTCCTTAAATTAGAGATATTTTTGCCAAACAAATAGAAAAGGGCCAAAGAAGGGATTGTTTGTCAATGTTCTAACTGACTAGCAGGGTGGACAAAGAGATTATTTAGAGGGAGACTTCCAAAGACATCACAATAAACAGGATAGACATCACGTCCAAGGCTTGACTTTCTAATTTTTGATCATTCAACCTTCGTTTTTCACATTTATTGAACATAGACATAGCCTTCCCAAGGATAATTTAAGAATTATTTTAAAATGAAAGTATAGGAATGAAATATAAATTTAGCTTTTTATAAAATGGAATTCTCTTTATATCAATCTATGATCAAATCCATTAAAAAAAATCTGGCATTAATATGATAAGGAATTAAAGATACATTCTCGAAACATTGTATCCTACTCTTTCTAAAATTCATACAGGGCACTCAGCACTCTTGCCCTTTGATCCCTATCTACATCTAAATATGGAGGTAAGAATATGTTCAAGCTACTACCTGCAGAAAAGGGGAACGCACTTCCTTCGCCTATCTCTATCTGTACCTGTTTATCCCACATCAGAGATACTTATCTCGGATTCTTGTTCGGTTCTGTACGTCAAGATAAATTTTAAAAAAATTTTCATAATAAGTAACTTAAATATTCTGATAGGTAAAAGAGTATTAGTTTCTTCTTAATACTTATCTCCAATACTAACCACATGCAGAAATTGACTGATAGATTTTAACTTTTCTGTTCATATGAACTTTCAAGGGTTTAAATATATAAGTAGTTAATGGCAATATCTTTCACCCAACTTTTCATACGAAAGTTGGTAAATTGTGTGTAAAGGCCCAAGAGATATTTGGAATATTGGCATTTTATTTCTTAATCAATACGTTAGATGTTTCCTTCAACAACTGGGGCAGGTTCTAATGGCATAAGGAAAAAGTGAGCCTTAACAATGTAAGGGTCCTCAAAGGAGCCTACTAAAATATTATCTCTAAGACTTAACCTGAAAATAATTACACTGACGCTAAAGATGGCCCCGAAAAATAGATTACCAATGTTTGGTTAAGTTTTGGGCATTCAAAGCCCCAAGTGCAATGAATTATACACTTTTTATGCAGTTATGAGGAATAGGGATTGAGACCACATTTAATCCATTTTAAACGATAAATGTTTGAAAATTTCTTTTCACTTTCAATTAAAGTTAAATCATAGTGAAGTGCACATTTTAAATCATCTTCTCAAACAATCCAAAGGTAAATTAAGCGCAGAAAGGCCAGCCCAGTGCCTTTTAATGAATAATTATGACCTCTAAACACTATTATGGCTTGAATTCTCCTTTAAAAAGTATCAGTATCAGGGATTAAGGCTAAAAGTTCAGAAAAACAAAGGGAAAAACCATATTAACCTCTAACAGGTGCATCTAGAGACATTAACTCAATGGCTTGACCTGTCCTACATCAGGTACTCACTACATGAATACTTTGTATAAGACCTTAAAATTCCAGCCATGCCAAGTCAAAAGAAATTTGCAGCAAGTGCGATAAAAAAATGTTAGGAAAAACTCATAAGCGATGAACCAGACAAAGTCTTTTAGAACAACAAAAGATGTTACAAAGTACCTTAGAGTCCAGACGTGGCTTTGTACTCCATGGCTTGTGAGCGGCTTGCCTGTAAGGGCAATATGAAAAGAACACAGAAGTTTAATATATTGGAAGAAACCCATTGCCACAACATACAAAGCACATACATCTAGCAAAGCCATTCGGCCAAAAGCTTCAATGCAAGGATAAATACTAAGATTACAAATATCAGGATGAAACAACGAACCTCTGATGTTTAACAACCAGTAAGGAATTTGAAAAAGTGAAGTGAGCCATTTTGTCCCATAGTCAACAATAAGCTTTCCTGAGAAAGGAACAATGCAAAATACAAGTAATTATAGTAAAACAGCAATCTTGCCATGTAGGACATTATATGTAATTTTATTGCACGGATCCAGTGAGATATCACAGCAAGAATATACTGTAGAGAAATCTGCACCCAACCTTCAGGAACTGTCGTCATTCTTGATTAGAGAATGCTGACAGCTGATGACACCCATGAATCAATGTTGTATATGTAATATCATCTAATACTTGTCCTTCACTATCCATGTTATCACAAACTTTAAAAGCATCATCCACCCTCCCTTCCTTACATAACCCGTTGGTAAAGGCATTATAAGTGACGGCATCTGGGACAATTCCATTTTTAACCATCTCAGTGAGAAGCTTGGCTGCTTCTTTCATGTTACCCAATTTGCAGTACCCATCAATAATGACAGTATAGGTAATTTTATTTGGTTGTACATTACATGAAGACATTTCTTGTAAAAGACTCCCAACTTTATCCATCTGGCCTAACTTACAATAACCTCCAACTAAGGCCGTATAACAGACGACATTTGGCAACAAGCCCAGACCTCTCATTTCCACAAGAAGTTGTCTTGCATCCTCAGGAAGACCAATGTTGCACATTCCGTGTATTAGAGAAGAATACGTAGTAACAGTTGGTAGGATGCCCTTGCTTTTCATGTCATCACAAAGTTGAAAGGCTGCCATAATATTCCTATTTTTACAGTAGGCCCTAATCAGTGTATTGTAAACAACAGCATTGAGCTCCACTTTGTTAGAAACCAACTCACTGAACAGGTTTTGACCCTCTTCAATTTTATCAACTTTACAGAATCCACCTATCAAGATTGCATATGTATAAACATTGGAAACCAAACTATGTCTTTTGCTTTCATCCCAAACCTTAACAGCATCTTCCATTTTCCCCATATTCGCAAAGCCATGTATAAGCAAATTGTAAGTATAAATGTCAGGCTTAATTCCTCGCTGAAACATCTCTTCCTTTAACCTGAAAGCTTCTTCCACTTTCCCCTCTTTGCAACATCCCAAAATGAGTATATTGTATGAGACCCTATCAATTATCAAACCCCGCTGTAGCATCTCCTTTAGAAGCCTAATAGCCTCTTGCATCTTACCTGCTTCACATAAACCATGAATTAAAGCATTTGAGGTCACAAGGTTAGCACCAAATCCTTTCTCAAAGAGCTGAAACCAAAGTTCAATAGCCTCAGAATGCTTTCTATCCTTGCAAAGTCCACCAACCAACGTAGTCATCAAACCATCATTGGGCCTTAAATTTCTCAACAACATTTCCTTGGTAAAATGTAGAGCAGAATCAAACTTAGACTTCAAGCATAACCATCGAATTACAGAACTAAAGGTGCCAAGGTTTACAGATAACCCTTTAGACAACATTTCCTCTAAAAGATGCTCAGCATGATTCATTTGGCCAATCCTGCAAAGGCCCTGTATAAGAGAATTGAATGTGACAGAATTGGGGTTCATCCCCTTGGATAACATGTCATCCCTTATCCTAAGTGCCTCGTCGATATTTTCCACTTTGCAGTAGCCAGCAATTAATGTATTATATACAACCTCATTTGGGAAAAAACCCTTATCAGACATTTCCTTCAAAACTGAATTGGCTTCCTCAAGTTTATCCAATTTAATCAAACCATTGATAAGAACACTATATGTGATGAGGCTGGGGTGAACTCCCAGTTTTGTCATGTTCTGTTTAATCTGAAACGCCTCATTCAATCTGCCACTCTTGCATAATCCATGGATGATATTATTATAAGTAACTACATTTGGAGTGATACCCAAGTTTTCCATTCTAGAGAACAGGGCGATGGCATCCTGAATCCTTCCACCCTTGCAAAATCCATTAATCATAGTAGTACACAAGTAGACATCAAGAGAGACGAAACGAGACAAAGTTTCAAACACTTTATATGTCTTTTGCAGTTCATTAGCCTTAACTAAAGAATTCAAGAAAAAGCTGCAAGTCTTGGAAGAAGGAAACATACCCTTGTCGGCCAGTGTGAAAAAGACATCAATAGCTAAAGTAAAACCCACATTCTTGAACTGGGTGCAATAGAGATGCAGCAACAAATCAACAACCATAACCCCCTTAAAAGTGTTATTCAAATCCGCCAATGCATTAGCAATCTGAATATGATTAACGGTAGGATTTTTAGGAGAGGAAAGTGGCAGCTTCCCATCAATCAAACGAATGAAAAGCAATCTAGCAGGGGAAGAATGATTGGAAAGAAGAAGCAAAATAATCAAAATACAATAGGATCGAAGGGTAAAATGGAAGCTGAAGGATCGAGAAGCAAGGTAAAAAAAGTTCAAAGTGGTTTTGGGATTGACATGGGGGGAAAGGGCGAACAAGAATCGATCAAAATCGGAAGGAGACAAAAGAGGAAGAAGCTGTTTGGATTTGGAAGCATCTAGGGACGGCTTAGAGAGAATAGAAGACAGTCTAGCAAGCAAACTCTGGTTATTAGGATTGGAGGAGGAGTCGGTTAGATTCAAAGTCGGCAGAGGATGCTGCTGCTGAGAGTTGAGTTGTTGGGCAGCAGCAGAAGTAGTAGTAATAGAAGAAGAAGTTACGCAGGTCAAGGGGCGTGTGATTGGGGTGTAGATGTAGATGGGCTTGATGACAGACAGTCTCCTCAAATCCATTGCTAACAATGTTTGGGGAAAAAGATAAGCCAATGATAATATTGAAATTGAATATGGTTATGGCTATGGGATCATAATACCATTTGAGAGGATGATAAGCAGCCACGCTCATCCCCAATTAAATTATACACAAGGACACCCATACGAAACGAACTCGACTCAGTCACTCAGATTCAATTACAGAAAGCCCCCGCTAAAACGAAAAGGCCAGCAAAATTACTTGAAGGCAGGCAGAAAGAAGAAGCAAACAAGAAAGGGCAACAAAACAACAATGAAGAAATACGATGAAATCAGGGTTTAGTGTTTTGGACGAAGTCAGCCATCAGTTCAGGAGATGGTTTCCGTACAAATAAGGGCTTTTCAACATAACTGGATTGGCCCAAAGCAAAGCCCTTCCTCTTAATAACGCAGTCATTAACTGCATTCGGATTGGATTGGACCTAGGAGTCTTGGACAAGAAAGAAAGTAAAGGAACAGTTTCTTTAAAAAAAAAAAGAATCAAGTTTCATCTCCTTGGTTTAACAGTTAGAATAAATAAAGATAAATAAATAAAAAGATTCTGAAAATTTTGCAGATTTTAATTACAATTGTATTCTTCAAACATAAAAGATAAAACAAATCATTTATATATATATATAAAAAAATTGATCGCTTTCCTCTCCATTGCGTTTGGGATAATTAAAAATAATAATAATAAAGGTTTTGAGTTATGAGGGAAGAGAGGAGAGGGATGCTCGACTCAACTCTCTGTATTCTGAAAATTTTATAGATTTCAATTACAATTATATTTAGATGTGATAAAATGAACTCGAATTCGAAAGTTTATTTGAAAAAATTCGAGTCTGAAATCGAACTGAACACAATTTGATCAAAAAGTCAATAGCCCGAACTCGAAAAAACTCGAACCTGAATGGCTCGAACCCAAGCCTGACCTGAACCCGAACTCGAATTTAATACTAAAAATAAATATAAAGAAATTATAATTAAAAAATTTTTTATAAATTAAAAACTTTAATAATGAATTTTATTTTAATATTTTTAATAATTTAATTAAATATTGAAAAACGTAATTTATATTTTAAATATGATTAAACTTGCTCATAGGTTGGGCTGGGTCACGGTTCAAATTTTTTTAAAATCTCAATCCCAAGCCCTTATTTAATTTAATCAGACATGTCTATTTAAGCCAAAATTACTATTTATCACATTAAAAAATAGTTTTTATTAATATTATATATATTATAATTAAATTTAAATAAAATATATTAATTTA
>JBBYHM010000010.1:3900529-3910658 GCA_038381775.1 Adansonia rubrostipa | reverse complement strand
TTTTAATGTTTAATTAAATTATTAAAAGAATATTAAAATAAAATTGATAATTAAAGTTTTTGCTTTATAAAAAATTACTCAATTACAATTTCATCATTTTTTATTTTTAGTATTAAATTCTAGTTTAGGTTTAAGGCAGTCTCGGCTTTGAGTTTTTTTAGGTTCAAGTTCTTTCGAGTTTTATTTCATTTGGATTTGGGTTTTTTCCGGTTTAGGCCATTTCATATTCTGACAATTTCATGTTCGGGTTTATGTTTTTGGCTTTTTGTCAAATCGAGTTCAGTTCATGTTTGGACTTGAATTTTTTCAGGCAAGTTTTCGAGTTTGGCTTTATTTTTCCATTTCTAGTTATCTCAATATATAACATTTGTTCATTTTTTTTAAAAAAATATTATTTTTATAAATAAAATATAATAATGATGTTAAAAATGTGAGGCAGTTATCACAGGCTTAGACTTTAACCTAGCCAACTACGCAGCCTTAGGCTTGAATATCGTTTCCTTGTATGCCTAAGTCAACCTTTAAACACTCAAAGGGACAATCTAAATTCATCTAAGGCACTGAAGCTAAAATGCTTAAGATAATTAAGTAGAAAAGAAGAACGCTAAGAAAATAGAGAGGAATGCTTAGTTGATTACTAAATTGTTTGGTGATACAAATGGGGCTAGGGAAGCCTCTATTTATAGTTGAATTCCCCATAATCAATGACTCAGATTGAATTTAATAGATTGCTAGGATTTACACTTATTTATAAAATCTAGAATCCTAGTTAAATTTAGACTTTATTGACTCTATCTTTATCTGGTTTTAATAAGCTGGAGTAGTTGTGTTTAACTAAATCTCTAAGCTTTGAGAAACTTGGTCTCGATCCTTTTAATCCTCATGAAATGGCTTGAGCATGCTGACATGGAAAATGAGATGCACTATGAGCTTTATAGGTAACTCAAGTTTTTAGGCTGCCTTACTACTTGTTTCAAAACTTTGAAAGGACCCTTGTAACTTTGTATAAACCTTTTGTGCATGCCTGGGTTGCATAACAGTAGGTGTAGTTTGATAAGGACTAAGTCTCCAACCTGAGACTATACATCCCTTCATTTTTTATCTACTCACTTCTTGGTGCACTTTCCTGACTGGTATAAACAAGCCCTAACTAAGTCAGTTTACTCTTACCAAGCCTTGGCAAACTTGTAACCGACTGGATTTGGTCCTGTGTAGCTTGTTGCAATGACACTGGGTGTGCCTAGCTGTTGCCCAGTCACTACTTTAAATGAAATTTAGACTGTGGGCTTACGCTTTTGCAAGTTATAAGAAAATTGGGCCACATCCAACAAATTTGTAGGGTGCTAACAATAGTCTATGGTACTCCTTAGCACTTCACCATGTTCTTCAAGAACAATCGGGCTACTTCTTTCACAGGGCACTTTTTGGTTGTTGGAATGAAAACTCCATACTTGGAAAATCTATCCACCACTACCATAATGCTCCCAAACCTATCCACCTTGGGTAGTTTAACTATGAAATCCATGGAGACACTCTCCCATGGCTGCTCCGGTATAGACAATGGTTGTAATAGTTCAGCTCAACCTTATCTTATTGGCTATAAGGCGAGTTTTTACATAGGCCTCAACATCATCGCCCATGTATGGCCAATAGTAATGGTCCTCCAAGAATGCTAAGGTATGGTATATACTAGGATGATCAGCCTATCTCAAATCATGGCACTCCTGCATGATCTCTTTGCACATCCCATACTGAGGTACATAAAGGCAGTGTCCCTTGGTGTAGAACAAGTCTCCCTCAACCTAAAATTGTATAGTCTTTTCTTCTCTGGCATTCTCTATCAGGGTTTTGGCTATGGGATCATGGGGTAATTATTCTTTGATGTGCTTTAGTGGTGAACTTTCAAGGTGACTAATGGCTGCAAGATCTATCTTTTGGCTTAGCACATCGGCCACTACATTAGCTTTCCCTGGCTTATACTCTAATATGAAATCAAACTTAACTTTCGTTGGGTTGGAAAAAAACTATTTGCAACATTATAGTCAAATACCATAAACCTATACCTTAACAGGTAATGTCTCAATGTGCGTAAGCATTACACTAGCACTGCACCACTATGATCATCTCTTTCTTTTGGACCGTATACCACCGTTTAGTCTTGTTAAGCCATAGGATGTCTATCTCACATCAGTGCTCCTCCAATTGCAAAGCCTGATGCATTTGTATGAACCTTATATGGTTTAGTATGATTCGGTAAGGTAAGTATGCACTTTTCCATTATAGCATGCTTTAGCTGATCAAAAATGTGTTTGCAGCTCAAGGCTTTAATCCTACATTTTCCCTTTCTTAAGTAAGTCTATCAATGGTGTAATGATGTTGGAGTAGTTAAGCATTTGTAGTAGTTCACCAACTTGAGGAATGATCTTATCTCCATTACCTTGATTGGTGGCTTCCAGTCAAATATGACTTGAACTTTGCTTCCATCTATTGAGGTCTTACCACTTACCAACGTGTAGCCTAGAAGTGACACTTCGCTCCAGCCAAATGAGCACTTTTCTTGTTTCACAAAAAGCTCATTCTTGCATAAGGCTTAAAGCATATTCCTCAAGTGCTCTACATGCTTTTCTAGCGACTTATTGTAGATTAAAATATTATTAAGGTAAACCACCATAAAACATTCTAGCAAAAGTAGAAGTAACTTGTTCATCAAGGTGTAAATGTCACGAGGGTTGAAGGGCATCACAAGGAACTCATACGAGCCATAGCACATCACGCATGCTATCTTTAGCTCATCTCCCTTGACTATTCTTACTTAGTAGTACTCCGATCGAAAATGAAGCTTGGTGAACTATCTCGCATCTCTAATCTGATCAAACAAGTCTGCAATGGGTGGGATTGGGTATTTGTTTTTCATGGTGAGTTTGCTAAGTGCCCGGTAGTCTATGCATAACCTTAAAGACCCATCATGCTTGCGTTAAAACAACATCGGTGCACCATATAGGGCTTTGGATGGTTTAATTAGCATCCAAAAGTTTTTTTTATTGTCTCTGTAACTCTTTTAAATCTAGTGGTGACATTTGATATGGGACCTGGACTGGTGGTTTGGCATTAGGCACCAACTTAGTCTTGTGATCCATCTCTCTCTTAGGTGGTAGCCTCTTTGGCAGTTCTACTGACATAACATCATTAAAAGACTGCAACACTTCTAGCACCTCCAAAGGTGTCCCGTCCATGGGTTTTTGAGGCTCATCGAACTTTAGGCTGCCAAAAAGTTGATTTTTTCCCTAAGCATATCTTGGCAAGCTGGATTACAGACAACAGCTTGGCTTTGGCACCTGTCTCTCGATTCATCAACATAATGCATTGATAGCGAGTATCCAAGATACATATGCAATCGGCAAATGACACAAGGAGAGCATTAATTTGGTTAAGGAAATTTAAACCAACCACACAGTTATAGTCATTAAGTGGTATTACCTTAGTTGTTTCCTTGCCTTTCTAATTTCTAAGTCGAAGGTCTACTCTTTTTATGACACCAATGGTTGGGACTTTTTTTGAGTTGACTGTCTTGATCCATTCAATTGTCATTTCAACTTTGAAATTAAGTTTCTTGGCAGCTTCCCCAGAAATGAACAAATATGATTCTCATGTGCTAATTACAGGACTTATCTTTCTGTCTGTGATTATGATGTCCACGAACACCATCCCTTTTTGCTTTCAGCATCTCCTTGCCCTAATAGAACTCATGATCTAACCAAGCTTTAAAGTTTCCTTTTTGGCTCATCATCTTCCTTGTTGATGGAAGAAAGGTTGGCTTGTTTTGGGCAATCTCACATCTGATGCAGACCATCATATATGAAGCAATTCATTGGCTTCTTGTCTTTCTTTTTATCCCATGGCTTATTGGACTTTGGCCTCCTTATTGAAGGCTTTCCGTCATTATTTTTGGGCTTTCGGTCTTTGTCTCCCCCACCATTGCGCTTGCACTTGGGCTTAGAAGACTTAGACTTGTCTAACTTTTTTACACAACTTTTATTTTGACCAGGGTTTTAGTTCATCCATGAAGGAGAAAATGTCTCCTTATCTCCCAAATTTGAAATCTAGAGCATGAGTTTGTTGAACTCCTGAACATAATTTTGAACAATGCCTTATTGTGTAAGTCATTGTAACATTGTATGCGCCTCATCCTCGATATACTTAGGGTAAATTTGCTACCTGAACTCAATTTGGGAACACCTCATAGGTTCCAATGGCAGCACCTTTATGCTTCTCATCGCTGCATCTATGATGCCACCATAATAGAGCTACATTGGTCAGATAAATGGTGGCATTATTTACCTTAGTGGCATCATCCTCTATGCCCATTGCTTGGAAGTATTGGTTCATCCCCCATAAGAAGTTGTCAACTTCTTTTTGCGAACCTAGTTCCTTTGAACTCCTTGAGCTTAGGGATCTTCATCCTGTGCTTAGATGTCATGGCTAGCACATTACTCTTAACAGCTGCTTTGCATGAATGTCTATCGCTGAGTTGAAAGTACCTTGCATCTCCCCCGTGAGCTCTTCCTTCGTGAAGTTTAGCTTTTTGATATGACTTTGAACAATGTCAAGGTTCCCCTGTATATCCCTAATCACCTTAAGCTTGGCCACCTTGCCATCCATGGTCGTTAAAGTATCCCTCGAACTATTGGCCTTCTTTCCTCTCCTATAAGTCTTTAGGACATCTTATGTCTAGTTTTTTGCTTGAGATGCCATCTCGATATCTAACACCTTCACGAACCACAAGCTCTATTACCAACTATCATAGGTTTAAACTTTAGCTTAGCAAACTACGCGGCCTTAGGCTTGGAATTTGCTTCCTTGTTTGCCTAAGTTAACTTTTAAATACTGAAATGGAGAATCTAAATTTCTCTAACACACTAAAGCTAAAATGCTTAAGATAATTAAGCAAAAAAGAAGAACATTAAGAGAACTTAGAGGAATGCTTAATTAATTATTGAATTGTTTAATGATACAAATGAGGCTAAGAAGATCTCTACTTATAGTTGAATTCTTTATACATCAATAGCTTAGATTAAATATAATGGATAGCTAGAATTTAAATTTATCTACAAAATTTAAAATCCTAAATAAATTTAAACTTTATTAACTCTATCTCTATCTAATTTTAAATAAATTATAATATTTATGTTTAACTGAATCTTTAAATTTTTAAAAATTGAACCTTCTAAAATTTTTCAAATATTAAACTTATTTACGTAGGTCAAATTATTTTATATAACTTTTGTCTTTAGACTTAAGTTAATTAGTGCAAGCATCATTCTATCTTCAGGATAAAAGAGAATTATTTATTGGGGCTTAAGAAAGAGTAATAGAAAACTGCTAATACAACCAGTGGGTCGGGTCCCGTCCATTACTCCTGTGCTAGGAACTGGTCCTCTCTGTTATTTAACACGCTTTGACGCTGCTACAGCAACCTTAAACAAAAGGAGTCCAAGCCACTTTGCCTCTTCCCCTCTCTCGCTCTTGGGTGGCCTCTATTGATGGCAACAGCAGGTGCTGCTGCAGCTGCAGGTGAAGAAAATGAGAAACAAATTCTAAGTCAAGAAACCCAGAAGTTGCTTTCTTTATATCTTGGAGTTAGTTTCACTGTTTTCTTGGCTTACATTCCCGACTGTTCACTCTCTTTGTTGCCAAAGTTGCAAACCCAAATGAGAGATATCACAGCAAGGCTTTTAACGGCTGAAGAGCAGTTGAGGCAAATGAAGTCGAGAAGAAAAGAGGACTCCAAAGCAAACGCCAGAGTGGTAGAGATCTTTGCCAGCCACAGGAACGCGTGGCAAGCGGTGGAGAAGCAGCTTCTGCAGCAGATCGAGGATCAGAAGGCAAAGATCGAGGATTTGGAGAGGGAGACCCATGAATCCAAGCGGAGGATTGAGGAGCTCCAGGACATGATTGGCTTCATCTCTACTACTAGGGCTGATGCTGATGAAGAAGAAGAAGAAGAATTGGCTGCCGAAGAGACGAGGGAGGACCAAGTAAACTTCAGCGGTGTTGCGAATGTTAGTCACAATGGGAATTTCCCCTTCACCTCCGATTTCTTGGCTTCTGCTTCTTCTAAGTTTTGGGCCGAGAGAGCTACTGCCTGGCAGGTTTGTTTTACATTTCTTCTTCTTTGTTTTTCTTGGTAGCCAAGCAAATACTAGCTAAGAAGACATTTTTTTTTTTAAATTTTGTTTTGGCCGTAACTGTTGAAATATCTCATATTATTGTGTGGAAAAAAATGAGACAAATTTTGGTGAAAAACCTTTAATCAGTATGAGAAAAACTATAGCCTTTGCTACCAACTTTTGTTTCTTTTCTCCCACTATTTCTGTATCTCAGAGTGATAATTTTCACACTATCTTGAATTTTTGAAAAGAGAAGGCATTGCTTTTCTACTTTTTATTATTATTATTTTTTGGTATCTTAGACGGGTTTGCTGGATGCCACTTAAAGGGTGGCTGTATTCATTGCTTTCTTCTTTTTGGTAAAACATGAGAGCACTGTATCATGAATCTAAAATCTTCCCCCCCCCGGAACGGCCACCCAGTTACCACTCGGCGATTTATTTTACCTCTGCTTCGGATAGTTGTTAACTTCAGTTCTGCCTCGGGCTACTTTATAAAATTCCTCTTTTTATTTGCTATATCATAGATTTGACAGTTGGAGTCTTCCTTAATCTTATACCTCCGTAAGCTTTCTGCTTAAAGATGAGGATGAAAAATTGACTTAATTGTTTTCTTGCTCAGGCATCTTCATCATTCAGAAAATTTAATTTGCATTGAAGTTTGAATTGAGTTGTCTATTAGTCTCACGTATCATTAATAGTCTGTCCAATGGAGTGCATAAAACCATCCCTCTTTATTAGATTCTTTGTTCCTTTTCATGATATGTTGGTTTGGTGCCCACGCAGAAAGCAGATTTTAGTTTCTGATTAGAACCTTCATTGGAGCATGTTGCTGGACCATCCTTTTCTAAGGCATGACTACTGTATCATAACGTAAACAATTTCCTATAAAAGTCAACAAGGCCTCAACTTATTGCAACCAGGGCATTAAGCAGCTTCAAGAAGCATATACTACGGTTTTGAGTCAATTCACATCCTTCAAAATTTGTAATTCTTCTTTTCCCAGCATTAGCAATCAACGTAGATCAATCAACTATGATTCTTATCATATAAAAATGTGAAAAATAGTATAGTGTAAAACGAAAATATACTAAACTAGAATCTCAGTGGTAGGCACTATTTATTACCATCTGGAGATATTTGATCTATGACTCTTCATTTCATTGGCTGCTTTTTTTTTTTTTTTTTTGAAGGTGGGTTTGATCATGAATACTTTTAGAACTTGTCATGAATGCTAATGTCTTCATTCTGGTTTGTTGTACTTGTCTTGGGGGAGAGCATGATTACGTGAGAGATGAGAATGTGAAATTCAATGCAAATTGTGAAAAATCATTTAATATTGCCATCTTTCATCACATTGTTGAGTATTCTCACATCTGTTTAAACTTTTATACAAAAGTGTTAAGCATGACAGATGGTGAGGATTTCTCAACTTGTATTTAGATTTTGGAAGTTTGAGACTTCATGAGCAATTCTCTTTGCTCTTTTTTGCTTTCTTCCGGGATAATTTGATATGTAGTTTGGTTCTGAGACTGTTAGAGGTTCATTGCTGAATGTTTATGCTTGCAGGATGTACAGTATGAATCTCTTGAATCTTTGTATCATATGAAGCATTTTGTTGCCAGGTACAGTATAACAGTCTAGATATTGATTCTTCTTGAAATATGTCTGTGAAATGCTCTGGCTGATAATGGAGCAACATATATGTTTTCTGCTCAGAAGGGAGTCACCCTGGAAGGTAGATGGTAAATCAACTGGAGTTTCCTCTAAACTAAAGCTGCTTGAACAGGAACTATTGAATTTGGAAAAAATTGGAAAAAGTGATTTATCAAGGTTACCTTCATTAATGAGGAAACAGGCCAAGCGATATCAAGCTCTTACTGCAAAGATTGATGATCTCTGCAGAAGAATGGTAAGAGGTATCTGCCTTAGATTATATTTTTCTGTGGTACTTTTTTCTGGCTCATTATAGTTACTTATGAATCTTGGGCATTTAAGAACCATTTTGATACCACAAAGTTTTAAATTGAAACTCAAGCCTACAACATCTTGGCCTAGTGGCTAGAAGAATGTTAGTGAGGCAAGTAACTATGCTGAGCTAAAAGTGTCATTCCCTAGTTGTTTGGCTTAATTTTGTTATGAATTGTCTTTAACTCAACTTTAGTAAAAGTTTAGAGATTAAATTTGTTAAAAATTAAGAAAAAGACTAGAACTAGGGAATTGAGATATTAGAGAAACCTATTGTAGACTTAGACTCTTATCTTATTATTATGCACGTACATCATCTATAATGATACTCGTGTCCAATTTAGCCTAAACTTGCTCTGTTAGTTGGAATGACACTGTTTAAGGTTGTTTGGAAATGTGTTAATATATTGACTTTGATCTTGTCAGCTGGAGAATAAAATTTCTCTCTCTCTCTTTTTTTTTTTTTTCTCTTTTGGTTTTTCTCTTGCATATTTCTATTTCTTCACCAAGATGATAGCAGAACTAGATCTGTCATGCTGTGTTGTTTGGCTTAATCTTTTTCCTTATCTTGCAGCAGGCTAGTGATCGCTCTGAACCTTCACAAAGTCTAGAGTTTCGAACACAGAGGCAGACTGAGTTTTTACTGGAAGCATTTCGACTTCAGCAGCGTGCATCTGAAACTGGACAAAAGCTAATGGCTTTACAAACTGAGATTGGGAAGAGTTACTACTACAGGGATGATGTTGGAAGCCCAGCCAAAGTGACCACAAAACGATCCATGGATTCCATTAGAAGCAACTTACAGGAAGTACACAGAAACTTGGAGATATGGTTGGCCAGAATTATAGGAGACCTGGAAGGGATTCTGGCCAGAGATGGCTCGTGCTCTTCTCGTGTTAGGGAATACTGCGTTTCTAGATGTAATCCTTTTGTGCAATAGAAGAATCTTCAAACGGTACTACAAATATTGGTCTAACATAATATCCTCTCCAAGTAAATATAAACTGGTATTAGGTCATAAAGTAGTAGTTAGTTTATCTCCGAGGATGAAATGGAAGAAATACATTTCAATTAATGGCAGCACATGTTATGTACATTCTTGTTTCTGGCAGCCTCAAGTTAAAACTTATCATCATTGTGACACTGATGAATGATGGTAATCTTGGTTACAGACTTATGTGCGCGCTGCACATGATATATATATATATATATATATATATATATATATATCCATTTGCCCGAATGGTTGAATTTGGCAATCATGCACAAACAAGAAGGAACAGCCATGAAACAAAAAAAGGTTACTAATTTCTATTGTTACAAATCTACATCCCCTTTGATCGAAATACAATTAAAAATGAATAAAGGAAGCAGCACTAATATTCTCACTACCAATTGTAATTAGTGATTGCAAGAGACAAGAACTATATATGCATTGAAGTTGTTAGGCGGAGCTGAATGCCGGTTTGCAAGATTGCAGTGATAACCAAGCGAAGCAGGCGCTACGAACTTACCGATGCAAAGTGTTTAACATCACGTTGATGTTCCTCATCTGCCCTCACAACCATAACGATATCTGGCAGAGTGGAATCAGGTGGGGCCAAGCGCCAATAATCAACGGTCATGGCTGGAGCGGGAGCATTCTATATGTTACCATCACTCGCTGGGCAAAATTTGGCTCGGACGGCAAATACAAGGGCGCGCAAATGCAAGAGTGCTTGGACACCTGCATAAACATGTCATCAGGTACATAAGCTCATTCTCAGCCTCTTCCAAGAGTGCTTTGATCAAACCTCCACTGTGTTCAAATCTTCTCAAAACTTGCAAGGCGGCAGCATTCCTCCCACCATCCCGGGCAACGCTGCCAACGTCTGCATCATTGCAGAACAACCGTATCCCCGCTGTAACATAACATATCATGCCAGCCTAATAAAAAACCATAAATAATTAAACTGGCCTTTGAAACTGGAGATATCGGGTTAGAATTATGACACT
>JBBYHM010000010.1:3880978-3892482 GCA_038381775.1 Adansonia rubrostipa | reverse complement strand
ATATTTATTAATAAAATTTAATTTATAATTAATTTTTTATTAATAATAATTAAATTTATAAAATAAATATAATCCCCGTGCGAAGCGGGGGCATGATACTAGTTTGTCTTTTTAAGTTTCAACCACATATTCGTTCCCTATGAAGATAGTGTTCACTCTTTTAAAATTGTTCGTTTCCTCCAAGAAGACCCCTAAAGAAAAGAGCTGCTGATATACTTAATGTGCATCACCTTGGTAGCAATTATTTTGAGACGGAGAGGGCTGAAGAAAGAAATGCCACTTGTCCCCTCAAAGGAAGAAAATTAAAGGAACTAAGTTCAATGGAAACAAAAGTTGCAGTTGAGGAACATGGAGTCCACTTTGGTGGAAGGCCTAGTTAGGAAGATATTCTCATATATGCCTCGAGCCCTACATTCTTTAAGAACCTATACTTCGTATTTGTGCTATCAGCACTTGTTCTTCTAACACCATTGAAATGGAGTTTCATCAGATGTGTTCTTTAAGTTCCTGAATGAAATTGGTGGATCTGATATTGGAGTCTTGGTGTGCAGACCAGAAACAATGAAAGAGGCTGGCTGTTGAATCATTGTGCCAGCAGAAATCGCGATGCTTTAAGATTGGAGACTAAAATAGGAAACCATACTTGAGTTTCCGTGCCGTCAACTTTAAACTCTAGTTTTACCATAAATACAGTTCCGTAGACACAGAATTAAGACCTACTTATTGTATTTCACCCTTGGATGATCCTTGTGTAGATTAGTTGTTAACAGGTTGACTGCTCTTCAGCACTTTTGGGTATGACTTTTGAGCCCTTCAGTAATAAAAGGGATGTAGAAATGAGCTTGATATGTATCATGTAGAAGATATCTGCCCTGTTTCGGTTCTTTTGCACTTCTAAGTTACGAGCTTGTACAAGGAGATAGTCGGATTATTAGCTAACAGTAAGTGGTAACCATGACAATTTCCAATAGAGGTTGCTTTTAGTTGAACTTTTTCTGGAAATTTACAGATATATATATATATATATGTGTGTGTGTTATTTTGTACAGAAAATTGTATATATCACTTATGAGATTGCAATCTACTATTAGGCAACAGCTATCTCTGTTTTCCTCTTTTTTTAAAAAAAAAATAATAATAATAAGCAAATAAGAAAAACTGTTGGGAGATTTTTCTGTTCACTGGAAAGCTACCTGCAGATATAGTTGGAGAAACAATTTTAAGCAGAAGCATCCAAGTAATTAAGGAATGATAGCGAGGGAGAGAGCAGTCTTATCCACTGATTTGATCTCAAACATTAATTTGGGTAGATTTGAGGTTACAATGAAGTTTAGGAATGGATATATAGTATGTAGTTTTCAGGTGAAACATACCCAGGGGCAGGAGGGCACCCACCCAGCCAGGCCAGGCCAGTAACTTTGATATTCTAATTCTCCCTTAATTGTCCCAAAAAAAGGAATCTGCAATTCATATCACATTCACCATGTATGTATTCATTTACCCCAGAAGATGATCATGTTGTGTTGTTCCACATCACTCACTGTCACTTTCTTCTCCGAACCAAAAGAAGACAGGGAAACTGAGACCAAAATGCATGTGATGTGTTCACAATTTCACCATACACAGCCAGCGGATTGGATAGGATGATGTTCATTGCTTAGCCTGCCAATCTCATGTTTTCTCATTTATATATCAGAGAAGAGGCAGTGGATGGATTCCACCCATTTTCTTCTACTATACCTATAATAATGCCATTGCCAAGCCGAAGTAGTTTTCATTGTTTGTCCTCTCCGAATTCCCAGACAAGCGGAAAGGGTATAGTTTCTTCACAACATTTAAAATAAATAAACAAATAAATAAATTGATGGAAAGAAAGAAGGAAGGAAGAGGATGCATGGTCCTTGGATGTCGATTTTTTGAGAATGATATGCAACTGTGGCCGTCTAAAATATGCCGAACAATCTTCCGACAGTCTGCTTATCCAAAAAAAAAAAACTTTCTGACAGTCGTTGCTAGTTTGGATCAGATTTCAAATCCCAACTTTACAACAGTACTCCATATTACTTGGAGACTTGGAATGGTATACAAAATCGTTTGCTTGCCCTATCAACACTATTATTAATTATAACACTATTTAATATTTGTTTTTGTTTTTCTTGCTTTTACTAGTTAATGTTGTACATCTTAAAAAGTTATTTTTATTGTATATTTTATTAGAAATAAATAAGCGAGCTAATTGACAATTAAGAATGTTGTAATTAATGATTCATATATAATTGTTCTTAATTTTCATGTAAAACTTAAATCATATGTGCAATGTTCTTATCTCCTTTCTTTTCTTTTCCTTTTTTTTTATATTAAATTTTTAGCTCTTAAAATGTTATTATGAAACAAACCAACTAAGAAAATCAAATTTGTATATGTTCGATAAGTAGATATAAACAAATAATTTTCCTTATTATATATATATATATATATATATATATTTCTTTCATTTTTTTTCTTTCCTCGTCTTGTCCATTCCCTTCATTTTTCTTCCTTCTTACTTGCCCAATATAATGCAAAAGGTAACTGATTTTAACTAACGTGAAATTCTTTATATAACCTATGGGTTTACTTTAAGCAAAACAAGTTTTTGTTTAATTAATTAAAGAAATTATAACAAAAAAAATAAAGAAAGGTTAGAGTTGGCTAGCATGGACCTTAGGACCAAATCAAACCTAAAGCCTCAGCGCCTTAGGAGCAAAAACAAAGTAAAGATCCAATTTAATACCGGATCAAATGATCAAATCAAACGCAATACTGGAGCTATGACCAAGTTTAAGTTTAATTTTGCACGCCTAACTTTGTGCCAAAAAAAAAATGAAAAAGGAATATCCGAATAATCAAAATTCACAAAGCTAAGCTAAACCAAAGGAAAGCTATTATTTCATTTCTGTTTCCCATTGGAGCAAGTAGTTTTCTTCCTAACGCCTTCCCCTCCCCGTCCCATTTTCATTTTGCGTGTGGGACACACTGCTGACGTCACCTTATTTAACTACTTCTACAACTGCTAGTATAAATAAGCATCCGCCTCCCCTCCATTCAGTTTCAGATCCAAAACATATTTCCTTCTTATTCTTAAGTCCCTATATTTTCTCCTTCTCAATATTCTTTTCAACCCTACTTTCTTTAACCTTCCAAGTAGGATCCAATTGAGCTCAGACGAACGCCTTCCCTAGAGATAAAGGAGGAAAACCGAACCAGAACAATACAAAAAAACAAATGGTGGCACAAATTGAATCCAATAAGAAGGGCTCAGAAAATATTAAGTTTCTTTGCAGTTATGGAGGCAAGATTCGTCCTCGTTCTATTGACGGCAAACTTCGTTACGTTGGAGGACTCACCAGAGTTCTCTCCGTCGATCGTTCCATTTCATTTATAGGTTGGTTTTGCGCTCAAACAGTACTTTCCTTTTCTTTTTCCTTTTCTACTATTTTTATCGAAAATAGTGTTAAGTTTTTTCGTATTGTTACAGATTTGATGGTGAAACTCGTTGAATTCTGTGGATATTCCGTAACTTTAAGGTGTCAATTACCTAACGGCGATTTAGATACGTTAATTTCGATCAAATCGGAAGAGGATTTAACCAACATAATCACAGAGTACGATGAGGCAGCGATAACGTCAACCTCTGCTCCGTCAAAGATCCGAGCAATCCTTTCACCGCCGAAGTCGCTAAAGCAAATCTCTCCTCCTCCATCAAATACTTCCATTGTCAACTTTTCCTCGGCCAAATCGTCCGATTCTGGTTATCCGGTGAAAACCAGATTGCGTTGCCGGAATTTCTCTGCTCCAACGCCAATGGGATATCCCGTCAGAGCTTTTTATCATCGCTGCTACCTGCAGCAGAATCCTTGGATATACTTTAAAGCTCCCTGTTCTAATTGCTAGAATTGAAACCAGAGACAATCTCGGAACGGAAGATTAACTAAAGAGCCCCTCAGTCGGAGGCTTATAGTATAAAACAAATAGGCGTTACAGATGATGGCGATTAAAAAACCGTAAGATTATTTTTAAAAAAAAAAAGCAACAGTTGATTACTGGAATTTTTGCAACTTCTTTTCCTTGTGAGTTTGGAATGTAAAGTGAGATTTGAGAAATAATTTCTTTCGATCGAGGAATCTCTGATTCTGAGTTGGCTATATTGTTCTTCTTTTTTTCAGCCCAATTTTGAGGTTTTATATTTTTGGGCAAATTTTCCGCTCGATTAGCACAAAATTTTCAATGGAAGGATTGTGGTAATTTATTTATCGGTGTGATAATTCGGGAAAATTCCAAATCAGCAAAACATAGCAATGTTTAGCGTCGGAACGAGATCTTTGCAAGTGCAATGGCTGACACGTACGGATATCAATGTTATTCAATGATTGACACGTGCCACATTGGACGAAGGACAAACGTGAGAAGTTTGATTCGTTGAGCAAAACGCAAAAATGTAATTATTAATTTATAATTTCTTATTTGCAGCTCCTTTCATTCATTTTCTAACGTATATTTATTTGTAATCAACGAATCATCGTTTACGAATATAATTTATATAATTAATGTTAATAATATATTAAAAAATAGATAGAATATTAATTTCAGAATCAGGCAGAGTACGATAGGTGGTGTAGACTTGGTTAAGAAATGCAAATGTCCGCCTGAGTTGAAGGTTTTTTCTTCATGGGATGGGATGGGAAGGGAGGCAAGAGAACTTGGAAGAAAGTGATGAGTTTTAAAAAAGATGATCAGTTCTTACAAAAATAAAGCATGCGTATGACTTAATCCTCAAATGCGTGCTTACGACTTGGTCCATGGTGGGCTGGAATGGAAACTAGCATGATGGACGTGAAAGTAGTCTTGCTAGTAGCCATACCCATTGCCATTTGCCAAATTTGGCCGGCGGTTTTAGGGTATTATTTTTTTGAATTGAAACTTCCAGGTTTTGGATAGAGTCAATCAAAGTCTCATGGAATTGAACCAAATTTGACTTTATTTGTTGCATTTATATTTAATATTTATACACAGTTAATAAATAAGATAATGTTATATTATCAAAAATTTTTAAAAATAAAAATATATAATTTTGCTTTTAATAATGAGACACAGTCTAATTTATTGACTGTTTATGTATTTATTAATTATCAGTTATCAAATATAAATTTTTATTTATTTTATACTTGAGTAGACTAGTGGCCGTGGGGGCTGCAGTGGCTTCATCTTTAAATCTTAAAGCAAGTAAAGGCGTAAAATCTAATAGCCTTCCTTTTATAGATTTTGGAGGGACAAAAGGAAGGAGAGCCAGCCGGATAGACAGCAGCATGGTAACTAAAACCATCGAGAAACCAGGCTCTCTGACCCCCGGAAAACAAACTTTATCCGTGCTATCTCTAGCATAGTAATGGTATAAATAAGCCTTGCATGATTTGAGTTTTCTAACAACAAACTCGACATAACTAAAATTCATATGGTGATTACAAACACAAATATTTATCACTTTTGCATCAGACACATAAACTCCCATCAATTTTGTCGGAGTTTATATGGGTTCACCGTTGTTATGCGTGCGTTTTTTTTTTTTTCTTTTTGTTAATTTAATTTTACTTTTTTTTGCGTATTATTTTTAGTTAAATTTAAGTCCTTAGATTTGTAAGTGGCAATCATTATCTCTATAATCGATCTCCTTTTTGACAGTTCTAAGATCCAAAGTAGCTTGAGACACAGGCAAGGACTCCACGAAGATTTGATCTATGAAATTGGGTTGGAACATGGAAATGAACACTTTTAACTCTCTTTTCTCTTTTTTCCTTCTCCGCTCATCATCGCCCCAAACGAAACAAAAGAAATCTTTTCCTACCGTCATTTTCTGGGGCCAGGATGATTAAACAATTTTGAAAATGAAAATCCATAAGGAATTACTCTGATTGAAGCTTTTTGCGAGAACTACACGTGTGAAACAGACTTTGCGGGAACATTAACAGAGTTATTACAGAGACTGCATTGGGATTTTTAAAGAAAGAGAGGTAGGCAAGACAAGCGGACACAGTATAATTTTCAACCAGTTTCTTGCTCAAACTCCTCAACGTCAGATTCTTCTGCATTGTCAGTATCATCATCCTCTGCTTCATTATCATCTTCTTTGTCATTATCAGCTGCAGTCTTCCCAATCACAACCAAATTTTTGTTACTATCTCTGATTTCATTCAACAGCCACAATTAATTATAAAAAGTGTCAATAAAACAAACACCTGAATTTGTGAAAAAGAAAGTACCCGGCAACACATACGAAACTTCCCAAATAACCATCAGCTTCTGCTAATTTCTAACAGTTTGATCTCAGACTCATACTGAGTGATATGGTAATGAAATGCAAATCACTGATGTCATAAACTACGTATAATCCAACATTAGTATTCAAAATGAAAGAACACAATGACAGGGAGAAAGGGAAAATTTTTCTCCAATTTTTCCAAATTTGCACTCTATCGTTAAGGGAACTGAAAAGCACGTAATCACCAACTCATCATTTTCAAGTTCTGGCATCCAAGGTCCAGTACACTTGTTACCTTCAACTTCTCATCTGTTTCGTGCGAGAACTTTCAACCTGGCAACCTCGCACTATTAAAGGAAAGGAGGACAAGCAAAACCCAAAGTATATGAAATCCAGGTTTTTGACCCAAGTTATGTGTTAAATCCTGGATCCAATGATCCATCAACATTCATTCGATGGGCATGCATTCAGTCTGAAGTTCGAAAGCCCTGCAACAAGGACACCCTTTTACCGTGGTCCGTAACGTACTTTGAAAATGATCACTGCTCCTTTTAAATCATTTATTAGATTATCAACAATAGCATCCTATTTCCTGAAAAACTTAGACATTGATCAAATCAATAGCATTAGAACTTGATATTCTATCATCAACTTTGGTAATGCGACTAGCAACCTAGTAAAAAAAAAAAAAACATTGCTGCTACTGGATTCTTATTCAAAAAAGAGGCTAAGAATTTTATGGATAACTTTCTCTGCGAAAGCATTACATGTCACATTCACTAAATCACCAGAAGACAAAATAGCACTATCAACATTTCAATTCAAGCAAGCAGCAAAGAGGACCTCCATGCTTCAGATACTTTATATCTAATCCTTCACGGAAAAGAATTGTTTTCAATTTCAGCATCATAAAATCTCTTATAAACACAGCAGCAAGGATCGGATTCATTAAAATATGACTAATTTAATTAACAATGTTTTTTTTTTTTTTTTTAATTTCTTTAAAAACTACTACTAAGCAATAAAAAAAATAACAGATAATACACTCATCATTTACGTTATTCCCAAAAAGCAACTAGTGCACAGTTTCCCTTTTTTTTTTTTTTTTGTGACGGAGAAATATCCCTACGAGAGGGGGATTGGGAATTTGAAAGTACCTTGTCTTCGAGACTAGCTTCCTCGATGGCGAGGAGTAGCTCTTCGTTTTGGGTTTGGGGGGGGGGCATTGAGAAGGAAGCAAAAAACGACGACGGGATAGTCCTCGTCGTCGATGGGAACTGTGTCACGAATGCCGGGAACTGTCACATCTTCTCCTCCGAGTGATAAAATTCAAATTCTCAAAATATCAACCTGAGACTTGAGTCCGTGGCACTGCCAGTGGGGGTTCAAATTTTGTTTGTTAGAGCCATAGTCATAGGCTATTGGCATTGGGGCCTTCATTTTCGACCCACCCGTAAGTTAGCGTTTCAACTTGTAGCCGACTAATTTTGTCCAAGCCCAAGCAGAATTATTTTTGTTTTTTTGTCTAATTTTGATTTTCAGCAATTTTTTTAATTTTAATTTTAATTTAGTAATAATAAAATGTATCTAAAAAAATGAAAAAGAATCAAGAATACACTGTTTGAGCTTATTAGTGTGGAAGATAAATTGGGGAAAGTGTAAAAGAATGAATATTTGCTTTTAATTATATTTACTATATTTGGCTTTGCAAATTTAAATTACAGTAAATGCAGCATTCCATTAAGATGATTAAGTATTCCATTAAAATGATTATTAAAAGTGAATTTGTGATAAATGATTGGACTATTAAAATTTCTGACGTACACATACGTGTAGAAAGAAAACCTAATAAAAATGAGATGATAAAGATTAATTAAGCATTTTGTATTTGATTTTTAAAAGATATATATATATATATACAAATTATTATTTTAATATAAAAATTTTACTTAAACTTTCAGCTGATACACTAATAATATATACTGGTTAACCCAAAAACTCTATCACTATCACTATTAAATGTTAATTTAGCCGATACGATCTAGTATCATATTATATTATCATGTTAGGTACGTTGATGAATGTATGTATGTATAGAATATATATAGGATATGAAAAACTTTTTTAATTTAGATATTATTATTATTATTATTATTATTATTATTATTATAGATTAATTCTGAGTGCTTTATCTATGTATCTATCCCTTTCATATGTGACTGACATTTGCAGCGAAAAATTATATACCATAATGAGAATGTATGGTCGTTGGGTGCAGTTAAAGTATTAAAACGTCACAAAAGGGCAGATTCTGATTCCGGTTTTGGTTATGGATTTAGATTTGAATTTTTCTAAGTTGTCGGGCAACGCAAGCCAAGGCAATCTGGCAATGGATTATGGAATAGACCAAAGAGAGGACAAAGTAGCACTAATTCATTCCAATTCCATGTAAATAATAAATAAAGAAGACATTATATCCAATCCCAAACCCCAAAAATTAGATTTATAACCAGCAAGCGGCACTCTCGACCCGAGCCCCTTTCATTTCCTTTCCACCTCTTTTCTTTATCATTAAAAATAAACATTTTAATTTCCTTCTGTAAAGCTGAGAAGAGAAGAGATTTGTGATAATCTACTTGCTGTTTTTAAAGAGGCAACTGGGGCACCATAACCTTACCCCAACGCCAGCCCAATCCAATACAAAACTGACCCATCCATCTTCCGTTTGGCTTGATTTCCAGAAAGTAAACTTTGCTTAGCTAGGCACCCCCTCTCTCTCTCTCTCTCTCTCGGTCTCTCTCACTCTTTCTACACTTCTCTATTGCTTATTATTAGTACATAATTTTTATTTTTTTTGTTGTTTTTCTTCTCTCCATAATCTAATTCGGTGTCCTTTTTCTCACGTATCCACGTTTCTCTGTATGGCTTCACCTTCACTACTCTCTCCCCGTCCCCACCGCACCCTCACTTCTAAAGACAAAACCCGCTCATTAAATCTTCCATCTTCAATTTCATAGTTTAGTTACTCATACTGCGTCAGTCATGAGGCTGTACGTTTACGTGTTGCAAGCTAAAGACTTGGCTATTGAGGCCACTTACGTCCAACTCCGAGTTTGCAAGCTCAAATCCAAGACTAGGCCTTTGACAAATACTTTGAACCCCGTTTGGAACGAGGAGTTTGTTTTCAGAGTTCATGATGTTGGTGAGCAACTTGTTGTTTCTGTTTTTCACCTTCACGATGATTCTGGTTTCTTCAATGCTTCCAAGGATTTGATCGGACGGGTTACCATTCCACTCTGGTTGGTTGTTCGTGAAGATAATCAAACCTTGCCTCCAACTTGGCTTTCTCTTCAGAAGCCCAAGACTGGGAAGTTCATTAACAAAGATTGTGGTTAGTGACCAATACTTTTGCTTTTGCCTCTTTTATTTTATATATAGCTATATTTTTGTTCCATTTCTGTGTCACCATTGATGTTAGCTAGGCTAGGTATGGTTGGAATAAATATGCTTGGTGGTACTGATTTCTTTCTTTTATAAATGGAAAATTAAATCTGCATTATTGTTTTTTTTTTTTTTGGGGGGGGGTTGTATTAGTATAATTGATTGATAAAAAGATTCAATGAAATTTTGATGCTGCATTTGATGATAGAACTTGTACTCGGTTGTGCTTTTCTATTCTAGATATTGCAGAGCTTGTTCTGTGTGGTGTTAGACTAGATAATGTTGTTCATTTGACAATTGGAAAAGTGAACTATAGTTGAATACTTATATATTTATTATATAAATACACACACACACACACACATAATACACTGATAATCTCTTATTACTTGCCAGTATTTTTAATTTGATTTATTCCATGATATAGTGATCTGATATTTTTATTTTCCATCAATGCAGGAAAAATTCTTCTCACCATTTCTTTGCATGGAAAAGGGCATGACAGCTCAACCAACTATCTTCTTTATGCACAATCTGACGTTGACCATGAAGACTACAAAGAATTGGAAAGCACATGCAAATTATCACATGACATATTTAGTGCCAAAGCTCCATGTCTGAAAATCACCAAAGGGGTAGCGAAGACTATTGCAGGCCACCTTGAAAAGTTTTTCAATAAGAATGATGAAATCTCGGGAATGGATGTTTTGCCGTCAGACTTATCCACTACAGTATCTGATCATGAGGATTCCTCGGAGGGACTCCCCTCTAGTTGCAGCTTCGAAGAAGCAATAGAATTGATGCAATCAGGGCACAACCTACATGAAATTCCTGAAAACTTCGAGGGAGGCATCCTTCTTGATCAGATGTACACATTATCCTCGTATGATCTAAATAAGTTTCTGTTTGCACCTGATTCACAATTCAGGAAAGATCTGGCAGAACTGGAGGGAACGACAGATGTCCAGGAAGGGCCTTGGATATGGAAAGCAGGGGATTTCTCATGCTTAACACGAGTTATTACATACACAAAGGCTGCAACAAAATTAGTGATGGCTGTTAAAGCAATAGAAGAGCAAACTTATATCAAAGCAAATGGGCGGGAATTTGCCATCCTGGTAACTATAAGTACTCCTGAAGTTCCCTATGGAAGTACATTCATGATCGAGTTGCTTTACAAGATACTGCCCGGACCGGTGCTACCAGCAGGAGAAGAATCATCTCATCTCATTATATCATGGAGAATTAATTTCCAGCAGAGCACGATGATGAGAAGCATGATTGAGGGAGGAGTTAAGCAGGGACTGAAGGAGAGTTTTGATCAGTATTCTAATCTACTAGCTCAGAATTTGAAAAGTCTGAATCTCATGGAATTATCAGACAGGGATGATGTGCTGTTGGCTTTGCAAACAGAGCATCAGTCAGATTGGGAATTGGGCGCTGAATATTTTTGGAATTTCACCGTTGTTTTCACCATTTTCATGGTTTTGTATTTCATGTTGCATATTTTACTTTGTGATCCTTCCAAAGTCCAAGGCTTGGAAATTGAGGGACTTGAATTGCCTGATAGTTTTGGAGAGCTTATCACAAGTGGAATTTTTGTTCTACTTTTGCAGCGTGTTTACAGCATGGTTTCTCACTTCATACAAGCTAGATTGCAAAGCGGTGGATATTACCTTACTTTATACATACATACTTGACTGGTAGACTTAGGACGAAACCAGATACTGCTTCTGCTATCTTCCCAGGATTTACTTAACATGGCAAT